>JAZGTK010020651.1:0-10897 GCA_036877625.1 Ambastaia sidthimunki
CACCACGGTGCATGGCCAATTCAAATAGCTAATGAGAAAGCGTGCTGTCCCCCATGACATCATCAAACCCAGACCCACTGCTGATAACTTCATCTTTTTTTCTTAGAGGAGTGACTCCCAGGGGAGGCCTTTATGTCTAGAGGCCTGCAGAGAGACAACTCTCATCCAGTATAATGGAGCCGCCCAGCAGCTGAGGCCAGAGCCAGACCACACTGCCTTTGTCAAAGCAGAGGCCTGGTAGCATTCCATTATTTACTGCTGCCCTGCTCAAACATTCTCATTCACAAACACTGAGAACTCTTCAAAGCACTAACAAAACTTACAAATCCAATCTTGTCCTGACCATAGACATGTATAGCCTTGCAACAGAGAGTTTTTCGCCAAAATAGTTTTATTTATGAATTGAGTTTATTCACAAATATTTATCTTATTTTTTAACTATTTTGAGATTATCAGCATTGGGTAACTTACCTGGTTATTACTAATGTTAATCCTGACACATTTCCACATGCCAAGTTTAAATACACTCAAGCACAAACAGCTATGGCAAGAAACCACATTTCAGTTTCTGTTTGCTCCTCATAAAGCTGCTTTTTGTAGGTCTTCAAAATAATCAAGTTTTAACCCAGTCATAACCTACTCCTTAGACCAGAGGAAAATAGGCTGATAAGAATAGTGTACAAACCCCTATCACAGTCCCAAGCCTAACCATAACATTACCACAAAATGTAAAGCTAAAATTTGATTGGCTGTCAGAAATGCTGTTTCAGGACCAACAAGAATGTTTAGCCATGTGGAACTCCACAAAATCTGTTTCTCCAGCTGTTGCATGGCCTTAGATATGAAAAGCAATGCTTGAGTTGTATGGACCACATGTATGTGCATGTAAGATGCTTTTTGTCCCTGATGCTTATTTCTTTACACCTTATGCAAGACATAGCTTTAATCCACATCAGTGAACTAGTTTATTCTCTTTTTTGAGACCACTCAAGTAAGACCACTTATGAGTTAACCATGCACAAGGGAACTCAAGCAAGATATTCTGGGAAAAAATGTAGGTGGGTTTGACTGACAGTCAGCCTGGTGGGTATAATTACCTAAAAGTGCTCATTTCAACCTGAGAAATGAAAGAAGAAAGCTCTTTACGCAGTTTGATTTGACAGCTGCAGCCCAGTTGGTTGTGCAGTAATGTCATGCTAAGCATTCTTTGCTTAACTTCTCGTTCTTAAATTGCCTCTTAACCCATCAGTCAGAGTGCTGCAAAAATCAAGCAGACTAATTACTAGATATAAGCATATGCAAGATGAGGAGGTTTTCATGTCAGCGCTAGTATCACATTTCAACTAACAGCTGAGAATGGAAGACAGATCAGTTAACGCGTCTCACCTGGCAGTGGAAACTTAAGGCGCCTAAACAATTTCAGGTCAAAAAACAACTGCAGAAACAACTGCAAATACACCCAACAATAGAAAGAAACACTGTTAATGAAATATCACAACAATCAAACAGAGAGGACCCTTTATTACAGCAGATAATAATAGGAGGCACTGACCTGCAATTGCACAATTACTGTAAACTACCTGCCTGAAGGATACACACAAAGTAAATTATTAATGGCCACATATACATATCATGATGTTAATGAGGCTGAAGGACTAAGCTCTAATAGTCCCCTGTGAAGAGCATCTGAAAAGATTATGAAACACTTAAATATCAAGAAACAAAGTTTGTGAATCATTTCATAGATAAAACAGACAACATTTTGACTTTATACTAGGAAAAATGTGAGCATTGCTTCAAATGCCGTCCAATACCTGAACAGTGTTATAACAAACTGTATTTTCCACTATGCAAGCAGGATAAGTCAAGCCAACACCCTCATACTTTGTTCCACCAATGATGGGTTGGCATATGCATTCATTATATAATTGTGCAGCCAGTCAGCAAAAGTTCCTGATCTCATTTCCTCAGTTGCTGCATGGAACAATGTCTGACCTATAAAGTAGGACAGCAGCATTTTGACTCCAGGGTTGTTTTCACTGGTGTTTCACTGGTAGAATCTGCCCAACCCCTGATGGTTATTGTCCGGTGCAGACAACACAAGATTTGTCCATATCGGGAGTGGAAGTTGATACTTAGAACATATTTGATTTAACACAAATCTTAAACTGACTGTGAAAACAATACAAAATTCAAATGTTAAAAAAAATTTTACCGAAAAAGACTTTGGTAATGGGCACTAATTGACTGTTGTCTAAGGCAATCAATTTCAAATCAACATTTTATGCCCATCATTTATTTGGTTGGTAGCCATGTAATAAACAGGATGTAATGTACAGCGAGCTGGTCACATCACAAGTTCAAACCCTTATAGCATCATTAAAAACTTTCCTGATCACCCCCCCACATCTTTCTATAATAATGACCAGCTGACGACACATTAATCCTCTAATGGGTTGTCTTTATGTAACATTTATGTAACAACTGTCCATATTCAATATTTGCTGCAGTTCATGCTAAACTGGAAATGAAAATGAAATAACAGATAAGTTAAGATAAGATAAGATAAATAACTAGGGTGAGTGGAACTCCTCTCCAGTATTATTGACCAATAAGACATCAGTGATGGAGTTTCTCCCATTGAACCCTGTGGAGCACCAGGGTAGAGATGGGGAGAAAATCAAAGCAAACTGAGTGGACGTGAGCTGCTCACAATGGAAGTGTGACTAGAATAGCTCGAGTAACAGGAATAATCTGTTATTGTGTTCCATTGTGGGAATGCAGCAATCACAGATTGCAGGAATGAGGAATGAGAAAACTCAAGAATACTTCCCAAAAGAAATAAGAGAATCTTAGGAACAGTTTTCAGTTGCAGCATTTAATCTTGATTCTCTTAATCGTGCATGCTACAGCTTGCTACTAGACCAACATCACAAAACAATTACTTTGTTTCAACTCACCATGTGAAGACATTTGAACCTTGGAGTGTATATAAAAAGCTCTAGGTAAGACAATTGTCTTTAGAATTAAACAATGCCAAATGAGAGGAAGAGGAAGTGATAATAACTGTGCTACGGCTCTTGTCAATAGAAGATGTGACAGAAATCCATATCAGATTTATATGACCTTGTCTAGGTATTGAAGGGGGCTTGTGAGGACATTATTTTTGTGTTTTTCTTTAAACTTGTTAAATGAGGTGTTGTTTCACCTAAAGGAACAAACACTAAACCATATAGAATAGTTGCATTCTTATTTCAGTCTGTGTAGCTTAAGGTAGCATTACAGTAGTAACGTTAACAAACCTAATTCATTTCAGAAAGAGGTCATAAAAATCTGTCTCTAAGCAACTGGCTCAGCAATCAAACAACATTTTAAAGTTAAGTGTGTCACATGCCTTTACTAGCTCATGAAGTGGCCAATCAATGTTGCTGGTGGCCCTTTCAGACTTCCATGTTACAGTGACCCATATTTGACTCTTGCCTGAGGGTTCTTTATTGATATGCAATGGAGAAACCAACAAATGATCAATATCAAATTCACCAGACCAGGTCATACCACATGTTCCTATACGGCCATTATTATGATTTGCACATTCAGTCTATACATGTTAATGCCTGTTTGAGTGTGGGGTCAACTCTGTGGCCAAACTTCTTTCTTTACTTTCCTGTGGAGCAAACCACATGCTGACAACAGCTCTGTCCTCGAACACACCCACTGTTGCCAGATTTAAAATAAACCCATTCTACAGAGCCCCTGTCAAAACACTGGAGACAACATTTTAACCCAAAAAGCTATTTAATGTTGTAAAAATTGCATTTCAAAAAATTGTTTTCAAAAGCATCAAATATACTAATCAAATTATTGCTAAGTGTACTAAAGCGAAAATGCTTTATAACTAAAAAATGTCAGTTCCAATAACAAAACCATCAGATACCGCCTCTGACGAGCAATTTTTCTAGTCAACTGATAGTTGTTTACTCAAGCCATTAGTCGACTAGTTGTAAGACACACTTAAAATATAAATTTAATTACTGAAACTTATATGGGATGTATCAGAATGGTTTGAGAACACATAGAAGAATACATAATACAATATACATAACATCGCCAACATTGTTGTACATTACAGAGAAATACTAACAATACTAATATTAAGCCTTTAAATCATAAATTAAGGGTGCACTCACACTTGCCTCGAACCATGATTGTCTATTAGAAATGTACTATCCAGGTAGTAACAGAAGGTGTTTATTGTCGTAATGACCTGTTCAATCAGGCCAGAGCACGGTTAAATGAGATGGCTCAGAGTGCTCACACCGGTCAAACAAACCAGGCTTTGGGGGTCAAATGTGCTCAGACGTAGTTCAGAGTGCCTAGTTTGAGTGCCCATGCACTTAAGTTTGGTCGACAAAGCCTCCTCTCATCGGCTAATATTTGGTCGACTATTAGGGGTAGTCCTTAATACCAATTCAATACTTAATACCAATTTCAATACTACAAGAGAAAACAAGTTTGCTATTTAAAAAATATAACTATTTGCAAAGTTAAATATGGAAAATAAAGATCAACTGCTATATTTGGCTAAATTCACTTTGCATGATTTAATCTAGACAGTCACTTGCCAAGACAAACTGTTGAACTGTTATTTTTGCCCGTTAAAACCCCTTAGAAAAGTAATAGCACACCTATCCCCATTGAGCTGCATATTTTAAGGTATGATCCATGTCAATAGGACAAATGTTACAGGATGTGTTATGCGCCAAAGTTTAATCCCTGGCTTAAGGCATCTGTTCAGAGGATATTGCAAAAGAATTCTGCTCAGGTCTTTTACACTCTGGACTGCACCTCATGACTCTTTTTTTTTTGAACACCTGCCAGGCATGCAGACAAGCTTCCTGTCTTATATTGGTTTCTGTTGTAAAATATGCTATTTGAGTCTCTATACAAGGATCTACTGGCAGTATGGAGTTATAAAAGCACCAGGAAACTACATAAAGACCAAGACATCAAATAGTGTCAAAACATAGGACACATTATCAGCAGCCAACGACTAAATCGAAAACCCAAACACAAAAGCTCAGGTAAGCACTGTTGCCATGTGACACATGGGTCATGTCACCACTTCCTGATAGTACAGATGTTCCACTGAAACAGCACTGTATCATGAATACATAAGGTATCATGCCAAAAATCTTTGAGGATGATTTACACAAATATTTTGGCAAGTAGAAGGTCGAACCAGGCTGTAAGAAAGTAAAATGTAGGTCTCTGTAAAAAAGTAAAATGTATAGTAGAATTAGGTCAAACCACACACAATAATTTTAATTTGACCACACTCCAGAACCAAAACAAGCTAAAAATATAACTGAAGTATAACAGGCAGTTTTGCATAACTGTACACTGAACATGAGAAACTGCTTTCCTGCTAATTCCTCTTTTAAAAATTAATCAGTTATTTAGCAGATTTGTGTATTTCATTTAGGTTAGTTTTTAATCAAGAAAACACAGTATTCCTGGTTTAAACCCCAAGTTTTTTCACAAAAGGAAAACACAATATGCTAGTTGCTTAGAAAGGGAAACATAATTCCTCCTAGTCTCTGTGCAAGCTTTTACCTCCGCTGACTCAACAACAGGGACAGAAGGGAGAGAACGAGAGACATTCCAGACTCCTTGGCAACTCTCATTGACCTAAAGAGCCACAAGACCCCTTTTCAACAATTCTTTATTACATAAAAGCAGCACCCCCACCCCACTACCCCCACTCCTGTCCCGTTACACAGGGGTGAAGTGACCACCACAGCAGCAGAACCATGCTTGGGTGATGATTGGATGCCAGCCCCTGTCTCTAATAATGCCTGCACCAACAATACCCAGCAGTAGTTGTGTAATCATATACCAGTGTCACAGTTCGAGTCATTTCACTGTTTTGGTGTATAAGATATGTAGAAGACAAGGTATAAGTATATGTAGAAGATAAGGTATGTACCATGGGTGGTGTATGCATTTTTTTTCGGTTTGGTTTTGAATATTATCACATTACTATCCAGCAGAGTAAATGAGTTCTGGACTCTGTCAGAAGGCTTCAATCCTAACCCTTTGAAAGACAGCTTGATCTTTGACCAGAGGTCCACACAAGAGACCCCTGCTACATGTGTCACATTTAAAAGTGACAGATGTTTTTCAAAGACATGGTTCAGCCACTGAAGGCTACAGCTGCTCCACATGGTAGCTAATGAATAGAGAGGCTGGAGTTATCTGAAGCAAAACAAAGACATATGCTCCACAAGAAATCCACACAATCTTCGTCTAAAAGAATAAAGAGCAGACCTGACCTGATTTGTGTTTATTACTGTGGACTAAAGTAATGCTTGATCTATATAATGACAAACTATAAATGCTACATAACATTAGCAATTACGGTAGTTATCACAACACTTTTATAGCCAGTTTTGTTGGAATGACGCAGACATGTGCAAGTGCACATAAACTCACCGCAATGTCGTAATTACTGGTGGGAAACTGGATTGTCTTTGAGCTTGAGTGGGAACGTGTCAGTTAAGAATAATAGCAGAATGATGGTGATTTGTGTACTGTCAACAATGAACAGCTATAGGTCTTGCATAAAATAAAAATACTAATTTAGCTGCTTTAAGGAACGACAGGCACGTTTCCCATCATTCCTTGTGACAGCACCAACCTAACAGTAAAAAAAAATTCCTTTGGTAGGAACTGGAAAAGTAAGAAAGAAATATGCCCAGAAATATATTGTTTTCACATTTGTAATTATGAATGGGAACTTTCCAGGGACACTTAAGGTATATAAGGTAGTTTTCGACTTTGATTAACCGAACAGTCACTTAAAGATGTCTTTAAATGTGTACCTAAGCTAAATTACATTAAATAAGGTAGTCTTACATCATGCAATAGGAAAGGCTGCAGGTGAAATTTACCTCAAGATTGCAATGTTACCTCAGCAGAACTTTACTGAGTCTGGTCTTATTAATTTGCTCTGCAACAAACATGCAAGGAGACAGAACTTAAGGAGAGCCCCCGCCTCTAGGTATACAGTGCAGGTATATAGCAAGAGGAAACTGTACACCTCTGGGAATGGCCATTACATCTCCACTGGGCAAGCAAGCACAAGAACAAAGAGCTGGCAGGTTAGCTCAGAGACACCTCCCTTTTATCAATGCCACAATGAACTGTACAAAACTGTACTGTACTGTTTTTTACAGTAAAAAAGTGTGTGAGGGACATTGTTGTAATGCTCATGGATGTTCTGTGTTCTCTGAGCCTGCGCGAGGGTTGTTCTCAAATTCTACAAATGAGTCTTTACCACATCCCCTAAGACAGTTGTGCTCTTGGTTGTGCTGACAAAGAACTGAACCTAAAACGGAGCAGACTGGAACTTGTGGCGGCAGTGAAGATGGGTTTTTGCTTTCGTAATACTGCATGTGCATCTAAGGAATGCAGTCAATTACAGATCAGCAGGGGATGCCCAGACTGTCAGACTTTGAAGGGGCAGTCCTTCAACTAGAAACAAAAATGCAGAAAGCTGAAACATTGCTGCCTCAGAGCCAAACTTGTGCATCATTTCAAATCAATTTGAGTAAAACCGTAACCAGACACTACAACAAAAAAGAACTGGACAAATGTCATAACATGATGCCAGTGTTGTTGCAGTCCACCGTTGTTTATTATGCATGGACCCTGTGTGGAGCAGGGGCTCCTGCATAGCAGAATATCTCATGTTTCAGCCCTGACAGGAGTCAGCTTACAGTGGCTCATGCTCAAAACAACTTGCTTTCCAGACAATAGGGAGGGAGGAACCAAACACATACTACCCCTTCCCCCAGAGGGCTATTGTACCAACTGTCTGTTGCCCTGATGACTAGGGCCTTTTAGAGGCTTTTTAGAGCTAACCTAATTGGGTGAAGGAAGATCAGAAAGTATGGGGCAGACAGAGAGATGACACTAAGATGGTGAAATGGACTGCTGTGAGATCCTGACCCACAGTCACAGGGTGCCTGACTGGATTACTATATATCCCCATTTCCTCAATGAAACCAGGGCATAGCTGGTCTTTGTAGATTAAACCACCCAATGTGAGACAGGCTTAAAGCTAAAACTAGGTTAAGCTGGTAGAATGAATAAATTTGGCATTAGGAGACGTGTAATCTGGAATCTCTCATAACCAAATACAAGACAAACATTTACCTCATGTGGCTATATTTACAGTCTCTAGATCAAGACACTCAAAACATTCCAGTGTTTAGAAGTGACTTGTGGAATCAAAAGAGGAAGAGGCTTTTGATCTTGCTCGGTCTGCAGTAGTACATACTCCAGAAATAGGTTGATGACACATCTGTTCAAGAGAACAATCATTTATCAACTTCCACACCTACAGACTGTACTTTAAACTAGAGTACATTTTCTGAATTAAAATTTCATGCCTTTTCTAACCTTGCTATCTAAGCAGTTCAGCAATCATGTCACAGTTTAAATAATACAAATAAATAATGACAACTGCATTATGACTTTTTAGCTAAATTGTGCCACTCTTTAGCAAACCTCATCAGCCACATGAATTGAGGCATCATTCATGGCCTTTGCAAGCACCATTAATTAATCACTAAAAGTGTAAGTATCTTCTTTATCTCTTTATTTCCTGTGTGGCTAATGCGTATACTTGCTAAAACAAACTGTGCTATTATATCCTTCACGACAACAACCATGTTTTAGTCTTTAGAAAATGTTAACATTGTTCCATTTATCCATACATGGATATAAAAAAGGGTACTACTTATCTCACCAGCCTTCTGGTGTCACAGCCAGAAGGAATGGTAATTTCTGTACACATGGTCAAGGCCACTGGCAACACTTATTGTACTTCAAGGTAGCGAGACAGAGAAAGAAGGACATACCAAATACAAACATTTGGAGAAGATCTATCATTACGCTCTACTTATTTATACCAACCTAAATGTATGGAATGAGTAAGACAACACACTGATGTGTTCTGTATATTATTACCAACATTGATTCTGATTATACAACACTGTTGATATTCCACATTTAATATTGATATTTAAGTGGTTGGTGTTGGTATTTGGTGTTGACACTGGCACTAAGTGCACTTATGACAATTCAAAATGATGACTTAACTACTGCAGCCACAAGCAGAAATGTGGATATTGCACATAAACCACAGGCATTAAAGTTGAACTGATTAGTGGGTACCCTAGACTAGAATAAAACAAATAGTGAGTAATTTAATGGGTTACAAAAGCCTTTTCCTGTGCCCACTGGCCGGATGTTTTAAGACAGTATTTCAGGGGGTATTGAGGCCTTTAGTTCTCACGTTACACTGACCCTTTCCACTGTCAACCAGACCCCCTTATGTGGGTCTCAAGAGAAGCGATTAACACAGAACTTAACAACCCATCTGGTCCCGATCAGCAGAGCATTGACCCACATCAGACATCCAAACGTTGCCCACCTGAATTTCTGGGGCACCTGAATTTCACAACACTTTCTTTTTCACCAGAAAGTGGTGAAAGAGAATCTTGGATGATCTACATGTAAAAGTAAGACCAGTTTCATACAACACAAACAACCCAAACTGTGTTTTTTCCTCCCAGTGCTAAAAAGGAATACTTTTTTAGCAACTTTAACAAATGTATTACACTAAGGATCTTTTTACCATACAGAGAGGCACTCTTCTGAGTCCAAGTAAAGTGGTTGATTGAACCAGTAATTACAGCAAGGTTACAACCTCTGTACAAACACAGACTTCTCCGGTAATCATTACTAAACACCACATGGGTGACCTATAAAAACTCCCAAAAAAGCTCCACCCAAACAAAATATGTAGTTAAGGGGGCCTGTCTTTACTGGAGGCATGTGTTTGCGTGTGTGCGTGCGTGTGTGTGTGTGTACGACAAGCTCTGCCAAAACCCTGCATGAAAACATTACTTCATAATACGTTATAACACTAATCAGTAACTGTTACTCTAATATCACCACTGTTTACTGGAGTGTTCATTTAGAAGGGACATACTACAGGACAGAATTTAGGGCACTTTAAAAAGTGCTTCTTGCTTTTTTTGATGTTAATACAATGGTATAGCAATAGTGACTGATATACAATCAGACTTTTCTCTGAGTTGGGATAGAAAGAAGTGAGGTCTGAACAGGAATGCAGCCTAGAATCTCTGCCAAGTGAAGAGGGTCAGATGTGGCAAACTCTTACTCAGATGATGGGACGCTGCCCAGAACCGACCAAGCCAATCAAAAGATTTCTCAAAACCAACAACATAAAACACCAAAACAGCCTTCTTTAAGCACATGCTGTGTAAGAACTTTATTCTTATAAACCACAAATGAGTCAATGCTGTGTCTTCTCTAAAACAGTGTTGAGAAAGACCTGATCCTTTGAAGCCTCCTTCTTCAGGGTAATTACTATCATTAGGGTCCCAGTCACTCGTAAAAAATTGAAGTCTTCTGTAGACCACCTTCAACTCTCAAATTTCTAATGCGTTGAAAACACTCTCACCCCTATATTACCTCAGCAAACACCCATATAAAATACTTTGTGAAAGTATGCTCATAAAACAGGGAAGGGTCACAATAGCAGTCAAGTCAACTAGTCAACCAACACACCAACTAGAGCCTGAGCCACTAGTCAGCTTCATAAGTCTAGATCCTTTCTTACTTTCATTTTTAGTCTTTTTTGCACACAGTCTTTTTTGTTTCCTGAAGAGGGTTGTGTTTTAACATGCTAACAATAACTATTAGGCTGTCAGCGTGGTAAAACTCTGTCAGAAACTTGCACCTTTAAATTTAACCCTCTAAAGAACCACTGTTACAGCCATAAAAACCACCAAAGCACCACTTT
>JAZGTK010020652.1:0-10896 GCA_036877625.1 Ambastaia sidthimunki
CAAATTCTACAGAACACTTGCTGACAAAAGCTTAAAAGTATCCAGTCTGGTTTTGAGCAGTGTGGTGACCTGATGAAATACTCAACATGACTCTGTTCTTGTTGGCATAAAACATTTAGTTCTAGTCTGGTTTCAAGTTCTACTTTTTGCTTTTAGATCCTCCTCATAAAACCCCATAAGGAACAAGCTGTGACCAAGTCTCAGAAAACTCATGTGAACAGAATGTTAAGATCTGACTGAAATTGTTGGTGTTAATCTGACTGGCTGGAAATTTTCAAAGGTCAGAGTGCACAAGCTTTTATCAGAATGCCTGGAAACAAAGTCTGATTTAACAAGGTACCATAAAACAAACTAGTGGATTTATCAAATCTAGCACAGGTTTAAACAGGTTTACTACTGTAGATATTTGAACTTTGCTTTCCAGATTACATCCCTGAACAAACTGTATTTCGTAGTATATGTATTGGGTGTTTTCTGTATAACTGCCATACAGTAAATGACTTTTATCTATTTCAGATTCACCCTATAAGACTTGTAGAGTACAAAAGAAACAAATTTTGCCTGGTAACTTTACATAGCAAAAAACCTAATAATGCATTAATATCAGAGACCTGTAATGATGAGTGTATTATTGCTTGCTTACAGGACAGCTCACTCCTACTTAAAACACTGTTATACGTCCTCAAGCCAGTGTAATTGCAATATTCATAATCTTTCTGTTCTGCTTACCAGAATCATTTCAGTAGCAGAATCAACTATAGAAGATGTTGACAATGACATTTACAGCTGGTGATGGCCATGGGTGGCATTTGATTTTGTCCTGCTGTGTATGAAGTCTATCAGTTGTATAGCAGCAGGTCTTTCATCCCAGCAAATAAAAACAGCATCTGCCCACAGGGGGCACCTGGTTGCAACTGTGTTGCGATTATATAACTATGCATTACAGGTATTAGACATATAGTAACGATTCCCAAGATATAGCTTCATATACCTTTATGAATACTTAATACTGAGAAGTTGCCATAGTATAGTTAAAGGCATCCCTAGGCTTTCTCTGAAGGTATACCCTGATTTCAAAACTAGGCTGAAAGACTGCCATGGGACAGTTGTATTATTTCCCATCACTCAATGGTCTAGGACAGTGATTCTCAGCATCAGTTCTGGGTTCAGTAACAGAAACAACCTAAACATGCAGTGTTATGTGAGACAAACCACTGTCCTGGACAGGACTATGACTAATACGACTCATTTTTGAAGCTTTGACATTTGAGACGAGACCTATTTGCTTCTTCAAAAAAGACCTTAAATTAAAGACAAATTCCAAATTAGATTTTATTTCATTTTATTTCTAAATGCAGTGATTAAAAAATTGTATGCTTTAAATAAACCGGAATTGCTAAATGGTTTAGATCCCTAATGTACAGCCCAGGTTCCTTGAGACATCAGCTATAAAGAGGAAAAAGCTTAAAGTGGGAGATTAAACACAATACAGCCCTCTTCAATGTGTGCTTTAGCTGAGCACAGAATATTCAAACAGAATAAAGCTGGACAGATAAACTCATATACAACAAAGAGACAAACGTGCTCATTTACACAAACATTAATATTCTTACATATACAAACATACATACAATCTGTCAACACACAAAACAGTCACTAAAGACAGGAGGGTAAACCTTAAAGAGACACTGGAGAATGTGTTTTTTAAAAAAAGGTGTAAGGCTGGTGTTTGGGCTAAGAAGTAAAATACTAATACAACAAATACTTTAGGTAAGAGTCAGTTTACAAATATCTAAAATTTTTGCTTGATGTGACCAGAACACTCTTAACCCAAAACTTTGTGCTGACAGGTGACAAGGTCATCCCATCCCCAACTGTTCCCAAAGTCTTTCTGATGGCCTCTCATTAGTTTTAACACACTGTCCCAGTAACAATTTAAAATATCACCTGTACTAGGACACGAATGCTAGGCTTCTCCTACCCCCCCTCCTTGTTCTTAAGTCTCCTGGGCTGTGTTAACTTATATCCACTCTTCTACAGGTTTCTATAATAGCAGACAGCCAGTCTTTTTGCTACGTTTCCTGGCTTGCAGTGCAGCCCTGGTGGCCATCTCAAAGACTTCCCTCACTCCATCTTTCGTCTTTGCTGAGCATTCTAAATAACCAAAGGCGTTGATGCGGTTGGCCATGTCTCGTCCTTCCTCTGGCTTTACAGGCTCCTGAATGCAAATATAAACCAAAGCGTGTGAGGCACATTCATGTGATTGCTTACTGCACTTTTAGGTAAAGTCCATTTAAATCATCAGACTTATAGGGTAAATATGATGGTCTACAGAAAGTAAAATAACTCCACCTGTTTCATTTTGGTAAGTTCCCTCCGTGTGTGTTCATCATTTCGGAGATCCTTTTTGTTACCCACAAGGATGATGGGTACATTTGGGCAAAAATGCTTCACCTCTGGTGTCCACTTTTCTGGAATATTCTCTGTAATGCAGAAAGAGAATTAGCATTTGAAGTCTTACATGGTGTACTTCTTTGTGTAACGGTCATTTAAACAACAGTTTAAACAAAACAACAGCATACTATGATTTTTGTCAATGGTTTTCATGATTAAGATGGACAAAGACAGGCAAAGGTTTTCCCCTTTATTGATAATAAATTACTCAATCTCTATGTTTTGTTTGCATTTTTATGTCACAATTACAATAACAATATCATTTATAAATACTAAATGTTGTAAATGTTTTTGTCTATGGTAACTGATGTCTTATGCAGTCATGCTACATTCACATCTCATGCATGGTTTTTATAACAAGCTGCTTTTTAATTAATATCAATGTTAACAAAGTTTGTCATGTAAATGCACTCAAAATGTTAAACCACAAACACTGAACACTAAGCTTGCATCTTCCATCTGTTTAATTTAATTTTCAAGCCCAGTTTTGACTGTTTAATGTTGTCTGCAAACAGTTTGCTGTAATCATTTAATAAACTCAGATGTGCAATGCATTGGTCGGTAAAATTGAATCTTTAATGACAAAGCCTCACCCAAACTATCAGGACTGTCAATGGAAAAGCACATTAGAATGACATCTGTGTCAGGGTAGGAGAGGGGTCTTAACCGGTCATAGTCCTCCTGTCCCGCAGTATCCCATAAGGCAAGCTCTACCTGTAAGAAAGCAGAAAGCACTTTAACATTTAGCACATGTACTAAACAGTGACTACACACATTAACATTCTAAAATAATTAGACTGTTAGGGAACTGTACTGTCCTGGGGAAAATACAAATTGCATATCGCAATGGTTAATTTTTAATGTGGTCCTTAATAGCATGTCCTCTGAATTTATGTCCCTTCCTTCCACAACTGATAAGTATGAAAACATTAAGACAGAGAAGCTTTAGCATCTCTCATTTAAACAAGCAGGACAACATTCATACATCTTATTCATCTCCTTGAGTTAGTTTTTTGAAACCAAGTTTTAAAAATACGCGTATTAATCAGATATGTTTACTGTGGTCCCCACCTAAAAAATATATACACATGTAAATAATGCTTATTATAATGTATTGTTATATAGATACATATACTTAAAATTTATCAATTATCATTCTTCCCTGTGTTCAAGTCAAACACAGTGCTCAATAAGCCTTGACAATCTATTGAGATTTTATCTATATGCCCCAAGCCCCATTCCAATCCTACAATTTAAGTGTAAGTGTTTTTAATGCATTTAAAAATATATAAGGGTCTCTGGATAATAAAAAACAGACTATGAGAATACATCACCATAACATACATGTAAATGAGAGTAACAAAACACAGGTAGCTAATGCAGGTATTCATCTTAAAAGGAAATCATTGGCTGCTTTCATACCTGTTTTCCGTCAACCTCAATGTCTGCAACATAGTTCTCAAACACTGTAGGCACGTAGACTTCAGGAAACTGATCTTTACTAAAAACAATAAGCAAACAGGTCTTTCCACAAGCTCCATCACCCACTATGACAAGTTTTTTACGAATGGCAGCCATCTGCAACAGAGAGAATATAGACATGTTATGAGTTATATAGACACACATAAGTTATGGTCAAAGATATTGTTGCTCTCGTTTGCAAGTGGGGACAGACAAGGGCTAACAAATTTGGTAGGAGGGAAGGGACTAAAATGAGCTGTTTTTTTGACACAAGTACATATACCACAGTACACCAGTTGAACATCTTCACTGTATTCTCATCCTCATCTTTAAGTAAAGAAGGGGAAGCTGATTTGAATGTGATGGTTATGACTTCAGCATTAACGCACAAATGATGAAAGTGGAAGTTAAATGTGCTCTGTTAATAATTTCTGCGCTCAATAGAACCGGAAACAAAGCTGCGGAAGTACCACTTGACCGGAAGTAACGTTGTATATGTGTCGCTATGGGAGGTGAAAGAAAAAAACACCAAAAACTTTCCACAAATAATGACTACGCGACAAAGACCATAGCCATAAAACATAACATTACTGCCCATCCAAGCATGTTATAGCTTCTAAAGAAAGCTGTATTAATGTGGAAAGCCATCATGTCCTGAGGCCTGTTACCGCACCCCACCGACTAGTTTCCAGGATTCACTCAAAAAATAACACTTTTAAAAACAATAACAACCATCTTAACTGGTATAAACTCTTAAAATAACATTTTGAAATGTAGCTTTGGTTTGTAAACAACAAATCTGGAGTAGGCGAATAGTAGCTACTAGCTGACATTTATCAGAAAGAAATTCAGCTTTAAAAAACTTTAAACAGAAAAACGGCCCGTTAGTAGCATACTGATATAAAACCTTAAAAATAAAAGTGCGCATTTTTAACCCGAACATATTTACTATACATTCAGAAAACCTACACAGATTGCCCAGCAGTGCTACAATCCACCAAAACACCCAAACATTAGTTTGAGTCAATGTCAGAAGAGTTTTGTAACTGAATTACATTGATAAGTTCGTATTTTATTGTAATTCATCTAAACGAGGAAGCAATGTGAATAAAAGCCTAAACATAAACCGATCGTCTTTATCAAATAACAAAACGATAATCGAAACTATCTGAATTGTTTTAACTCGCTTGCTTGAAAGTTGCTGTCATAAATCATAAGTATAAATTATGCAACTCATGTGGAAAATATATTTATAGTCACAGTCACACGTTTCAGGCCGGTGAACAAAATGTAAAAAGAATCAGCAGTTAATCTGAACACACACGATCTTACGGTTTCCTCACTAAAACACGATCGTTCATCTCCGTTAACTTTATGTATTTACATAAAACATTTACAATAGTTACCGTATTCTTGTTGTTGTGTTCTAGGGAAGTAAAAGCTTTCCTGTCTTTTCCGGGCTGATTTTTAAAGTCCGCCCATTTTCAATAGTGCCACGAAACAATACCCGCCCATACAGCTCAACAGTTTACATACTTAACGCTACAGTACCTGCTGTAGTTACTTCAGTAAAAGCTATAGGACAAAACTGTGATTTAGTTCTTCTTAAACGGCACTCCCATTTTTATGTTCTACGGTTTGATTTTGTTAATTTTCTGTTTCATAGTTATTTTTATTGTGGTAAATAAAAGCCACATTAAGCCTGTTTTACAAACTCCAATTATCATTTATTTGCATATTCTGTAAATGCCTTTTAGGTATAGTTTTTTAATTATGAAAAAACCTTTTATTATATTTTAATTGTTTTCCTGGACAAGGTATCCAACTTTACAGTATAAAAGTATGTCATAACTTATACGTTTTAAATAATTAATATAACTGCAAGCAGCCATAATGGGCTCGAGCAATAAAGTGCCATTGCCACATGCACCTTCTCTGAAAACAGTACACAGTGAGCACTTGCATTCAACTCAACAGTAAGTAATAGTTGACTGTTAAACTCTTTTTTAAGTGGCACTTCCTGCTGCCAGTTGGTGGCGCTGTGACTGTGTCTTACAATGACTCACATTCATGTGATCAGCCCCCATGAGCAAACATACAATTAAAGTTTGATCCAAGTCACTCAATGCACACAGAACACATGTCATGCTATACATCTTTTGATTCCATGGCAACATTGTTTAGAGCTTAACAATCTGTCTACACATTAGCATACATTTATTGACTTCATAACAACACCTTTTGAGATATCAACAAATTAGCTCAATGTCTCACCCTTATTGTGACCAAGTTTGAAATGACTTGGGTAAATTTTAGAGGATGTTTAAATGCTGTTGTAAATGACATACTTTCTTTTGCCAGTTGGAAATCACAAAAATCCCTAGGAGGAACTGCAAGCAGAGGAAATATAGGGCTATTCCCTATATATGGAATACAGGGAATTAGGATGGAATCTGGTCATTGTGCAAATGTTTAATATGCACTTAATAATTCAAGTGTAAAACTAACATGTACTATTTTATTTTGCCTTTATTTTAATACAATAAATAAAAAAACAACAAATACAAAAATTACAAAGACAAAACAATCCCCACAACACATAAACTAGCTATTTCTGACTGGCATAAAAAAAATTCTTTATATACACAAACAAATCACTGAAAGAGAACTTCTATTCATTCATAGGTTTCAACCAGCCTTCACTTAATACATAAATAAGCACAATTACTGGAATGTGTTTCATTATATTCTATTATTCATTAAATATTATTTAACTAATTTATTTGCGTATCTGTACATTTTATAATAACTAATAATAATCAGTGGCAGCCCAAACCTTCAGACAAAATTTGATAAAACCAAACTTTGCATGATTCACAGCTTCAGATTTTTAAAAACTCTTTTTCAACAGTAGTCAAAACATTTTGTCCAACTACAAAAATATACAAAGCAATTAAAAAATAAGAATGTGTACATACTATAGCATATAATGTACAGAATACCCAAACTATTGGTATAAACTACAAATACACATTACACCATATAGTATATATAGTGTAAACATTAATTCATCTTTTATCTTTTATTAAGTTGCAGATGTCCTTCATCTCTCACATTCCATAGCACAGTTTTCAAGTCTGGTTGAGAAAATGCTGTCAAGCTTGATTCCATTTAAAGGCATTATTCTCTCTATCAGCCTTAAAATGTGTATAAGGCTCAAAAACACCACAATCGTTGAACAGGAAATAGTCAATCGTTGTGCTCTAGAATTGAAGACAAAAACAACTAACTCAAAGTGTCCATTAAATAAATAATTAATGTAGCCTAAAGCTAAGCTTAAAACACAAAACGTGTGTCTATGTGAACTGCAGCTGCTGACTCTATTGTATTGTTTTTCCTGTATGCCATTTAAAAATAAAAGAGTGTGAGCCACTAAGAATTAAACAAAAAGCAATGTAATTTACAAGCCTATACTGTATTGTTTAGATATGTCTACAGCCATACCTTTGGCATGCCTTTGTACACAACATCGTCATCACAGCTTTCAGTTGAAGATCCTTTTGAAGATCTGAAGCTTGCCTGTGTAAATAAATTCAACTAAATTCAAGACTGAACTAGAATGTATCACACTGCATAGTATGACATTTTTGTTAGGTGCTACTAATAGTTATACCAATACAAAATAACATGTCTGTGTTTTACCGTGCAGTCACTTCCAGGTCCTTCTGTGTTATAGTTCATAAGAGACTGTACAGGTTCCTCCACATCTTTCATTTTTGGTTTCTGTGCCTTACATCTGATCAGGGCAGCCATTATGCCTTTTTTCAGGACATAAACAGGAATAGTCAATTATTATTAACTTCAAGGGGATATAATGAATAAAATACTGTACAGGAGTAGCCATAAAGATTAATAGCACAATGTAGAACTGAAATGTGCAATCTTCTCAATGTGAAAATGCAGTTAATCTGAGTAACCCATTTGTAGGTTAAATTCCCCTAAAAGTAGCTAAACCAAAATAAACTGATAAAGAAATGTTTAAGAGCCTGAGTTGTCATATACAGTATGGTCCTGTCATACCGCTTCCCACAAGATGGAGGCGCCCTTGTTTGAGCCTCACTGCCTTCTCTGTTTACCTGGGTTTGCTTTCTGTTTTGAATTTGTTTGTTTGGCTTCTGTAATTTGTCTGGCTTCCAAATAGGTTTTGACCTGTGCCACTATTGTACCGAAAATCAACTTCCTGTGAGATTATGATTTCCCTGCATGTGATTGGTTCACACACTGGGGAAGCTGCTACCTGACACCTGCTACCTGACTTTTATATGTAAAGTCCATCCCCACCAATCCCCAATCCTAATCCTGAGAGTCAGATTTTTAAACTATGCCTGCATTAAATCCTGTCTTTTGCTTGTTCCAATTAAACTCACACTTGAAGCATTGCACATGGATTGATCTATTTACAGTTTTCCACAAAATCAACATACAATTGTTTTACGTACAGATATTTTGGCATATTACAAACAGAAAGTATTTCTACAGAGAAAAATGTTTAATGCTGCCCACTTCAGCATTAAACATGTTCCCCAGAGGTTTTTGTTGTCTCCCCAAAGCACAGAATTGTATTTAACCTGAAAAAAGATCTTACCCAGAAAAATCAGGATGCTGGTGATTAAAACTGTGATGGCAGTGATGTGCAGCTTTAATGTCGGGGCTCTGTCAACGTGACAGTTTGCAGTAATATCACAATCACAAACATGGACCAAAACGGTCTGGTAGGAATATTGGCCCTGGCTGTCAGAGATCTTCAGGGTAAGTTTATGATCACCCGCAAAAACAGTGTCTTGTTTGATCAAACTCACAGTTGTGCCTATGCAGAAGAGAGGAAACATTTTTTACAGAGAACTCAAAAAGCCAGTAACAAATACAGCCAAGTGGACATGTGTCATGAAAGCTTTGATGCACAATTCCCATAATTCCTTGTTTCATTACTTTACTACTGTTAAAAATTAAAAAAGTAGCAATGAAGAATAAAGAGGAGGGTCTGAACTTTGTACAGGTGGTGTATATGGTAATCAATAATAGTACAATCAGTACAATAGTACATTACTATCTAATACCATCATAGTACCATGGCACTGCCAGAGTGCTTTTTTAAAAGAAATCAGTAGGTTCTGGTGTATTGGATTGTTTCAATGTAAATCAAGAGATGTTATGCGCTGCTTCAATGTTTTTTTACCATAGCTGGAGCTGAGCTTCCATTTTGCCTCAACATTTCCCATTAACTCAAAGTAGAATGGCGCGCTGTACGGATGCAAGTCGGGGTCAATTGCTGTAATGTTAGTGGCCTTCTCAGACAAACACATGTTCAGTTCGTCAACCACTATCATCGGTGAATTATCATTCTCATCTCCCAGATGAATAATTAAGGTGCCGGTACCTGTCATTGCTGGTATACCTGCATATAAACAAATAATAACAAAATATTGAGTTACCTCTTTAGCTTGAATGTAGTTCAGCTCAATCATTTTATATGCAGAAAGAAATCTGACTAGTGACAAAGTGAAATGTTAATACAGTTAGTTGTTTTAATAATTGTTTACCGATTTAGTTGTTGTATTAGTAATAACAATAATTTAGCTAATAAAGTACAAAAAGTGAATAATATCTCACCATTATCAACAGCATATACAATCACTGTGTAAGTATCATCTTTCACGAAGGGTGATTCTCGGTCCAGAACTTTAGCTGTTGACACAAGACCTGTTTGTGAATCTACTGTTACCCAGCCATCTACATCTTCTCCTCTGATGAACCTACAGCAGGAGAGATAAAAAAGAGAGAGAAATAAAACATTTGTTAAACTAAATTCTGTGATTTTAGATTCTCACGAGGCACGTATGGTTAAAATAAACCAAATTTCGTACACCAATGTATTTAGAAGATCTCGGTCCTCAGCTCTAAGTGTCCACAGGCTGTGTCCAATCTCCATGTTCTCCATAACACTCACATGTTTGATGCTTTCCATGAATATGGGTGGGTCATTGACATCTTCTACTATGACAGTCATTGGTACAGACACTGGTGCAAAATTGGACCTTCCTCTAGAGTTTTCTACATCCCACAGGCCTTTGCTAGGACGCCCTTTTACTCTACAGTAGAAGAAGGGCTCCTCATTCTCCACAGTGACTGTCAGATTTAAGTTTGACCTCTCTTTATAATTCAATGGCTGAGAAAGGATTGAAAGAAGACAAGTTCTGTTTATTACAGCTACCACTAGTGTCTATATCCCAGTGTTTATAATAAAACTAAGGAGTCACATTTATTAACATATTTGTAATGTTCAAACCAAAACCTAAATATGGCAGTCGGGAAAAAAAACACTTGACAATTTCAGGAATTGTATAATTATCATTACATCATGTCATTATCATTGTAAAGCTTACTAAAATTAAGTCATATGACTAAGCTCAAAGTACCAGAGCTGTAACTACCATAATGAACTTTAAAGTTTAATAAATGTAGCAGTAGAAAGTTATGGTGACAACCTGAACAGTCTTGCTATACCTCAATGACTGTTATAAGTCCATCATTGGTCTCAGGGTCAGTCTCAACCATGAAGTGATTGGCTTTATCACCCTGGATGGAGTATTTGGCTCTCCAGGCTGCAGTTCCTTTGCTGTCTTTATCTATCACCTGCAGTCGACAAACCAGTCCTCCACGCTCTCCCTCTCTCACCCCCACAGAGCCCTGTGGGACATCAAACAACATATTTTACCTTTAATAAAAGAAACTACCACTTCTAAAAACAGGTCTAACAGTATATCTTAACTGAAACACTAGTATTTTAGTCAACTGAAAAATAAAATATATGCTTACTGTTTTGCTAGTGAATTCTGGTAGATGGTTGTTTTTATCGATGACATTTACTATCACTGTACTTGTGCTAGAGAGCTGCACCTTCTCCCCATGATCCTTTGCTTC
>JAZGTK010020653.1:0-10896 GCA_036877625.1 Ambastaia sidthimunki
AGCTACATTTAGATTATTTTTAGTGTTTTACAAAGTGGCCCCTCTTCTACCGGCCTCACATGCAGAAATATTCACATTGTGCTGTTTTACCTACAGCGCTGTACAGTCCGGCGCTACTGGAACTGGGCCAAAACAAATAAAGCCCTCGCAGGCTTTTTGTCCAGGACAATTGGTGGGATAGAGTAGCTGTTATCTGGCGTGCAAGGGTGGGCTCCAGAGAGTCGGAGAGCAATGCTTAAAGAGACAGTTTCCCCAAAACTAAAAATTCTGTCATTTAATCTCATGCATGTCATTGTTAACCTGGATGACTTTGTTTTTTCTGTAGAACAAAAGGTGAAATTTTGAAGAATGTTGCTGTTTTTTTCTATGCAATGACAAAAAATGAAGAGAATCATGACAGAATGTTTATTTTTTGGTGAACTGTCTCTTTAAAGTGTGACTGTCGTCATGGGAACTGGATGAGAGTGAATTCTCTCTGAGCAAGAAGGGAGGAGTCTGCATATAATGGACAGATGTCAATCAAACAGCTGTTGTGTAGAAACCTTTCCAAACATATGAAACAAACATATACAGTGACCCCAAAAGTGTTTGTACACATGAGAGATTTTGTATACCTTATTAATTTTGTAGATCTGTCTCATCTGTTTCTTTATGACTGTCTTAGATTTACTGAAAGGCTTCTTTACTCATGAGCATTTGAAATGGATTTGCATTTGTGTCTCCAAACTAGGGGAGTCTATCTTGATACCATGCTGCCAAAGTATGACTTAGATGGAGTCCGGCCTCCCATTGGACAGCGAACAAGACTGAGCAAAGGGGATATCGCTCAAGCAAGGAAATTGTACAAGTGTCCAAGTAAGTGGCCTCTTACATCCCGGGCACATCTGCACTGTTACAGCCAGTTTTCCTTCATGGCTGAACCATTCATTTAAAGAACCAGCTTTTTAGATTCCCTCTTATCGTGGGGAAATAAAATGACATGTCTGTGATCTGATAATATTTGTGTTGTACAACGGAACAATTGTTTTTGCAATCATCTCCTTCATTCCCTTTCATTTCAGCTGGAATGATCCAGATGGTGGTTTCCTACTTTAAACAAAGCTCCTTCCTCCAAAACTTACAAGAACATCTGCAGAACTTTCCATTAAAAGAATCCGGTTTCCGGGTCAAGTGTCTGTCTGTCTCTCAGTGTGGTTTTGCTCTGGTTTCTTTACAGGATGTGGTGAGAGCCTTCAGGACAGCTCTGGAAACTTCTCCTCCCCTGGGTTCCCGAATGGATATGCTGCATATCTCCACTGTGTATGGAGGATATCGGTCACGCCTGGTGAGAAGGTATAAAACACACATGGAGGGTTCATTCCACCTGTTGCTGTGACTACAGTGTGATTATTCTAAGCAGTCTAAGTAAAGTTCACCAGATTATTCTCGGAGAATTGTGCAATTTGAGTTCATATCCTTGTGCTTTCTGTTAAAAATATTATTTAAAAAAATTTGTCCTATAATAAAATGATCATTTTCAGTTTGTCCCATACTAGAACTTAGTTGAACTTGATGACACTAAATTAAGTGTATCTATAATGAGAAATAAAAAAATTTGTATTCTCTAAAAATGCTCCTACTTTTCTGAGGAAGTTTTGCTTCTTTTCAAATAGCTTTGTTTAATTGTACTTTCTTTTTTGTTTGTGTGTTTCTTTGTGTTTCTTTGTTAGATCATTCTTAATTTTACATCAGTGGATTTGTACAGAAGTCACTTGTGCTGGTACGACCACATCGAGGTCCGTGATGGATATTGGAGGAGCGCACCTTTGAAAGGTTCTCGCGCTCAAAAAAATCTTGATGCTTCGATATTTCTGCATATATTTTGTGGTTTCATTTCAGATTCTACCCGCGTATCTCTTTCTCCTTTTGCTGTCATTTGTGTTGTATAAATAATCGTGTCTCTTGCCTTTTTGGAAGGAAGGAAATAGCACCCGAGTGTAACACTAAATTATAGAACATTCTAACAGCTCTGTTGGTTCTGGAGGCATTTTTAGTCCCATCATGCTTTGATCAGCTGGGTGTCATTTTTGCTGCAGGCCGTTTTTGTGGAGACCAGCTTCCTGAGGCCATTGTGTCCACCGACAGTCGACTGTGGGTTGAATTCCGCAGCAGCAGTAATTGGGTGGGAAAAGGCTTTTCTGCAGTTTATGAAGGTACCGGTCCGATAATTTTGTTCAGTGAACTTCGCTAGTCTTTTAGCCCTAAAATTGCTCTCGTATTTCATATCCGTTTGGATTGTTCCCACCAGTTTCTTCACATCCTCCATGAATTCGTAATTTGCTTCGGATGAGGTTCAGACGTGATCTTCATGCGTGATGTTCTTGTGTTGGTTTCAGCTATTTGTGGAGGAGATGTGGAACGAGACAGTGGGCAGATCGAGTCGCCCAATTACCCTGATGATTATCGGCCCAATAAACAGTGTATATGGAAGATCATCGTGCCCCAGGGGTTTCACGTGGGCTTGAGCTTCCAGTCATTTGAGGTGATGTACATGGTTAATGAATGCTGGCTTTCTTGCCTGTTATTGTCGTGTTGTTCTTTAACAAGCCTTGGTCTCAGACCGATCGCCCACCGATCGCCCACCGATCGCCTGATGCATACTGCATACAAAAATTGCAGAAACATTACAAACTTGCAAGCTGAAATCTAATTGGATGGACCCAATTTTCAGGAGTCAGGGTTGCTTAGGTTTTTATCAGTCTATTAAGAGACAAAATCAGGGTGAATCAGGGCAAACTTTTTAAAACAAAGTGGTAATTTTTGAAATCAATTCCATTATCATCTGTGTGTAAACAACAAAAATACAAATATTTGAAAATTGTGACATCATACGTATGCATGAAAAACATTACAACCATTTATGTGTATATAGAAGAAGAACAAAAAATCTATCCGAAGTGTTTGCTTGATTTAATTGATTTGTTTGCACATGTGAACACCTTTTAGAATCTGAATTGACTCTTTTGCTTTCACACTTAGATTGAGAAACATGACAGCTGCTCGTATGACTATCTGGAGGTGAGAGATGGAGATTCTGAGAGCAGTTCTCTCCTGGGCCACTTCTGTGGCTACGAAAAGCCAGACGACATCAAGAGTAGCTCCAACCAGCTGTGGATGAAGTTCGTATCTGATGGTTCTGTAAACAAAGCTGGATTTTCAGCCAATTTCTTCAAAGGTGATGCCCGTCATTAGCTCTATAACTGATTTGCCTGAACACAAACACAACTCTGATGACATAGCGATGACCTTTGACCTCATGCCCTTGATCTTTTTCTTCCTGACCCTCACCAGAGATCGACGAGTGCTCCAGGCCTGATAACGGCTTTTGCGAGCAGCGCTGTGTCAACACTCTGGGCAGCTTCTACTGCGCTTGTGACCCCGGCTATGAGCTCTCACCTGACCGACGCAGCTGTACAGGTGAATCAAAACATACATGTTCACGCCCAGACACACACAGAGATAATGGGTCCTATTACACTTTGGCATTCATTAATAGTTCACGCTTAGACAATTGTCACTTTCTGTTGCTCATAATTGTGTCAGGAAATTAAACAAAACTTTGTGATGTTCACCTGACGGATGACTTAGATATTTACTAGATTTCACCAGGTTAATTTTTAAAGAACAGAATATTATCAAAACTTTACATCATCCTTTATGTGTTATAAAGCTTTGGCTTAGAAAGACTCAGCTTTGGTATCCATTTATAATTATTTACCCAAATGTCAAATCATGACTTATCTGTTATTTTAAAATCTTTGTCATTCTTAAAGAAATTGGCTGACAAAATGAGACTTATGTCGCTCGAGTCCAAATGTTACGAATCAACAGCAACAGAAAGACAAACTGGTCCCAGTTTAACTCCAGTGAAAGGGGTTGTTGCTGTCATTCACTCCAATCAGGGTTTAAGGGTTTTATGACTCATACATGTACTCATGACAATTAAGTGAATTAAATCAAAGTTTTAAAATAAGCAAAAGACAACAATGTTTTCAGAGTAGTACTGGGAATCGAACCCAAGACCTTTGCGTTGCTAACACAATGCTCTCCCAGTGGAGCTACAGGAACATTTTATGCGTTATTTAATGTTCAGTCTCCTGTTTGATATTATTAGAAACACAATAATCAACTATGCAGCTCATAATCAGTGGATCGGTTGTAGATAATCTGGCAGTATTTCTCTAAGGACAGAAATGTCATTCAGTTGCATACTGAAAATGAGAAGATGTGTGTTGTGTTTTATTGTGTTAAGCTTCAGATAGATTCTGGTCAGTGGAGTTCAGGACTCAGGCTGTTGCTACATGCATTGAGCTCTAATGAGAAATCAGCAATTAGAGGCAGGACCTCTCATGTCTTTAGATAGAAGCACTACTGTAAGATTGCTTTACAACAGCAAAGTAACCTGGTTCTGGAAATATGGAGTTAAAGGGGCTGTTTTATATGCTGCTTATGCTTTCAATAAGCCACGTTTTTGCTCTTTTTGTGTTTAAGAAAGAGCAACCTTTACTTAGATTTGCATTTTAAAGGCCAAAATGTGTTTCCATACAACTGATTCATTGATAATTTATGTAATATACTTAATAAAATATGTCATAATATGCTTGTGATCATAATATAATTCCCTTCAGGTCCAAGATCAGCTTTGATGTTTTTTGACAAGGGTAAAGATTAATAATTGAGTTGCTGAAAGCAGAAGAGCATAAAGAGAATATTTCAGCTGAAGGCACTGATAGGAGAACATAATGCATTAATGCATGCGACGCTTTGAGTCAAAGTAACTTGCAAAACATTCATTGTTTACATTCTGTGCTGCTCGCACAATGCGCTCGCAATTTAGTTGCAGGAACACACTGTGAATGTCATTGTATTATATAACAAAATGTCAAACTACTGTACATTATACACTGACTGTATAACTATAATTATATATAGATATTCATATATATCTAGCTACATATATATATCTATATCATAGACATACATTGTTTAAAATAAAGACAAAATGTATTTGGAGATTTAATATGTCATGTCAATGTACATGAAGAATTTTCACTGTACAGTTTTGGATGAACTGAAAGAGGTGTGACTTCAGTTCTATTGAAGAGTGCGAACACCCTTAAAAAACAACCGGTTCTTTTGAAGCAGAGTAAAAAAAAACTTCTTTGCAGTCTTTGAATATACTTCTGAGACAAATGCATGGTTTGTACATTTCGCACACCCCACTGAAGAGAAAAATGGCTGTTTAAAAATAAAAGCAGTTTTAATCTGCTTTGGTTGTTTTTAGCTTTGATGTCTAAACTGCAACAGCAACATGGGATGTTAAACGTTTATTCTATTACACCATAAATCGAAAAAATTGCAATATTTAGACCAAATTGTGCAGCATTAAAGGACACCAGTCGCGTAATAATGTCTCGTCCATCTGACCCCAGCAGCTGCCTGTGGAGGCTTCATGACCAACCTGAACGGTTCCTTCACAAGTCCAGGATGGCCACAGGAATATCCGCCCAACAAGAACTGCGTGTGGCAGCTCATTGCACCCGCGCAGTATCGCATCACGCTGCTCTTCGATGGCTTTGAGATTGAAGGGAACGATGTGAGTTTGCAAAGCTGGAGATTGCATAGATTTTTTTATTGTGTGATGTGAACCAAAAGTGCCATCATCTTATGTTGGTGGAGGTTGTGGAATTAGATTCTATCAGTGTTATCATATAAGAGACCCAGAATAATCATAACTCAATACTGTTGAAGTACAACATATAGCTGGAACTATAAAGCATTTCTATTAAGGTTACATAAAGTGTGTTCTGTTAAAATGTGTGATTTTACCGTCCAAGGGTTGTGTGATTTGTTTATCTAGCAAGTGGCATGAAAGTATTGAAACATGCTGACATTTTCTTTCATTGTCTCTCTCTGTTCTCAGGTTTGTAAGTACGACTATGTTGAGGTGCGGAGTGGTCTTTCCACTGACTCAAAGCTTCATGGGAAATTCTGTGGTACAGAGAAACCAGAGGCCATCACGTCTCAGGCCAACAGCATGCGTGTTGAGTTCAAATCAGACAATACTGTGTCCAAAAGAGGCTTCAAAGCACAGTTCTTTTCTGGTGAGCGTTACAACAACCTCCAAGTTACTTGGAAACATTGTATATACAGTATATAAACCTTTCTGTTTCACCAAAGGTTCTTTGTAGTGGATAAAGGTTCTTAAACTGTAAACTAAGAAAGAAATGGTACTTATAAGAACCTTGTGAATGGTTCTTAGGGAAACCAAAAATGGTTCTTCTATATCGTTGCTGTGAGGAACCTTTTAAGAACCTTTAGAGTATGTTGTATGAAGCAGCAGCATGTATGAACATGACAGTCCTCTGTTTGTCCGGCAGACGTGGATGAATGTTCCAGGGAAAATGGAGGTTGCCAACATGAGTGCGTCAACACATTTGGAAGCTACATCTGTCAGTGCCGCAGTGGCTTTGTACTGCACAGCAATAAACATGACTGCAAAGAAGGTTCGGTTTTACCTTATCTGAAGAGAAAGTCTCTCTAAAATCAGTGTGTGAAATTAATCCAGAAATGTGGCAGTTTAATTTGGAAAATCTCAACGTTTTTAAAGGTTGTCAAAGAATTTATTCGCCGTTTGTAACCAAAAAATAGCTTTGCATTCTTTGTATCCATGTGCATGTTTAAGTATTTATCCAAGCATGCGTCATTTCCTGATTATTTCAAGAAAAAGATGGTCTAACAGAATGTACTCTAAAGAAACCCTTCATTTGAACATCACTTTGAACAAAATAGTCTTTAGTTTGTGAACTTTTTGAAATTTACAAAATCACATTTCATAGAAAAGAGATTTGAAAAGAGATAATTACTGAACGTGACTGAAATATGAAAATACATTTTCAGTGCTAAAACTTCTGTGAAAAGTATTTGTCAGTCATATTATAAAATACTTATAAAAACATAGTATCCTGAGAAGGCATCACATTTTTTCTTAAATTTTGCACAATATTTTTGGATGGATGTATATGTCAGTAATTAACAAAAATTATATACATATTTATATCACAAACACCCTGCAAATAACCTATTTAATCACTTCCCAGGATTCAAGGTGCTAATCTCTGTACTGGTTCTGTGTTTTCAGTGGGCTGTGACCAGGTCATCACCAGTGTCTCTGGTACCATCACTAGTCCAAACTGGCCTGATAAATACCCCAGCAAGAAGACCTGCACCTGGACCCTGTCCACCACCCCGGGCCACCGCATTAAACTCGTACTAATATCATTTACCCTGACAACTAGTTACAATTTGTCATTAACTAGCAAGTTAGTTACATTAACTAGTGACAACTAGTCTTTAAATTAAAGGTTTGTAAAAAAGAAAAGTTTGTTAAAACTGAGGCACAATCCTTGAGCTATCACTATTGTTGCTGTCTCAACATGTCGACGTTCTGTAAAAATTTGCGAGATAATCTTTTATTATTAATTGTATTGTTAACCATAGGCTTTCGTTGAGATTGCCATGGAGACGCACGAGGAGTGCGCCTACGACCACTTGGAGATCCACGATGGTCCAAACAGCAGCGTGCCCAGTTTGGGCCGCTTTTGTGGGAGTAAGAAACCTTCACCCGTGATTTCCAGTGGCAACAGTATGTTCCTGCGGTTCTTCTCCGATAACTCGGTACAGAAAAGAGGCTTTAAGGCCACTCATTCAGCAGGTATTTCCTCCACTATACCTGAGGTTCTCCATGATAAAATCTTGACTTAATAATAAAAATATCCTCATGTGTATGTGCATGTTCTCAGAGTGTGGTGGTAGCTTAAAAGCGGAGATAAAGACCAAGGATCTCTATTCCCATGCGGCCTTCGGTGACAACAATTACCCCGGAGCCTCAGACTGCCAGTGGGTGATCTCTGCAGAAAAAGGTTACGGGGTGGAACTCATCTTCCACACCTTCGAGATTGAGGAGGAAGCTGACTGCGGTTATGATTACGTGGAGCTGTTTGATGGGGCTGATGTCAAAGCGCCCAGGCTGGGCCGCTATTGTGGTTCTGGGGTAAAGCTATATGTAACATAAGCACCTCCAGAGCTCACTTGAGTTCTCCTGTATTCTGAATATAACCTAACAACGTCCTTCAGCAGTGACCATATTCACTATATTAGAAGATTCAATGCAAAGTGTTGCTATGCCTAAAATATTTCGATCAGCTATGAATGTTGACTCCTGACCAATCAGCATTCAGGACCAGAACAATTTCTTTGGAATTATTGATATAATTAATGTTTTAATACGTTTGTTCTTGCTTATCCATTTCAGCCACCAGAGGAGATCTACTCAGCTGGCGATGCCATCGTCATCAAGTTTCACTCGGACGACACCATCAACAAGAAGGGCTTTCATGTGCGGTTCACAAGCACCAAGTTCCAGGACACTCTCCATACAAGTAAATGAGTTCTTCACAACCGAGGAGTTTCAGAGGACATGGCAACCGTGGGGCTCCAATACATTCAAAGCACTTATGTTAGTGATGCCACCTAGAGCCCTTTTTCTGTCCCTTCCAACTTGCAAAGAGGACATTTTAGTGGTGCCAAAACCTTTATTATAGCCTTTTAGCTATAGAAAGCAGGGAGGACAAGAATGATGTAGGGATATGGCAACATATTTCCCCATTGGTCTTAAAAAGATCCATTGAAAACTTTTAAACTCTTGAATGGAATATTAGACTGGTTAAATTGACAACAACTTAAGGAAAGAGGCATGATTTGGATTAAAAATGTCATTGATAAATGTCTGCTTCCATTCCTCAAAGCCAGCATCTAAAATAATGATTCTTTTATTATAATAATTTCATAAGTCTCAATGATTGATGGCCACACATCTAGGTTGTGGTAATTGAGTTTGGAATTGTATAATGACCGTAATTATATATTTTGTAAAAAACAATTCTAGCACCGTTTCTTACAGCAGAGTTGTACATGTTTATTCAGCGCTCTGATTTAAATTATGACTAGACATTGTCACGCATGAAGTGATAAAAACAAACATGTTAACTAATAAACATTGTTGGGATGTAAGATTTTTGCTCTTTTGACATGGTCTATAATAGTCTAATATCTGTCACATTTGACTTAGAAAGAAATCATGACATGATCTTTTAAAACTACCTTAAACGGTTTTGAACTAGTATATGTGCATTCATCAGTTAGCCACAGGACAGGAATGTATATTCACAATAAAGGGATTCCTTATTGATTTTATAACACTACTATATAAAAAAGATATATGAGGGACATTGATTTTCTTGATGTATTCTTCCGCAAGAGAATATAGGTCCTTTAACATACGCTATTGTATGGGCTCCGCGCATTGATTGCGCACAGCACGTATCGTATATTAATAGCACGATTTGGCATTCAGGCCTGGAACTATAACATTTAAAATTAACAATGTCAAGCACTCGTATTATTTCAATTTTCATCCTCTGCATTTCCCTCAGGAAAAAACAATTAAATCAGAGTCCTTTATTGCGATGGTGATTTTTTTTTTCTACTTGACGACTCACTTATGGCTGAAGTCTTTGTGTCAGTCACGATTTCCTCGAATTTCAAATGTGCTTGTGTGATAAAGAAAACTTTCTTTATTTAGATCTAATTATTTTTTAATTATGATGTCGTTTCTAGAAAACTGAAGTACTTTTCATTTTTAGTGGATAAATGATGGAGCCCATTAAGAGCGCACCTGCACCACCTGGTGGTCAATGCTGGTAACTACAGTTATCTGGTTAAGTAGATTAGTTAACTCTTTATCAAACAGTAGGAATCACTAGAATAATGATGCTTAACTCATTTAGGTCGTTTTTATTAATTCTTCAGGAAGTTATATGCGTTTGTATAAATTTAAATAAAATCGTGTGGCACGTAGGCTATCCATCATTGATATCTGTTTAAAATATTTTAACATACACAAGACTCACCTTTTCTTGCTATATTCTTCTTTATATGAAGTAGCATAATTTAAAGCTGCTGTAAGCAATTTGCAAAACAATGTATCTTCTGTTTTTTCAAAACAATGCTTACAACAGTTTTCAGAAAAGGGTCATAAGTCATGGTTTCCAACCATTCATGTTTCATCATATTCAATGTCATATCATAATTATATAGCCATATAAAGGACAGAAAAAACATATATCGTGTCTAGCTAGGTCCAGCCTAGAGTATAAGGTTAATATACAACATGAATATTAAAACATTAAGTCAGATCTTAGGTAAGAACACTTTAAGCGGCTCATTTTCATGCACTTTGTCCAGGAATCCCAAGTTAAAATACGGGTAGAGGGTCTCAGTAAACGTGTCTTTAAACGTGTAGAGATGCGTCATGCTTTCGGCATCATAGAAGGACACCAGACCTCTCTTGAAGTCCAGATACACGCCGATCCTGGCCAGCGGTTCCTCCAGGGACAGTAATGTGGGTGGAGATGTTCCTGCCATGTACTGAACCCCATATGACAGCGAGAGCGTCCAGAAACCATTGACGGGCATCGTGTTGATGACGCCTTTTCTAGTGACCGATTCCCGAGCGACTCCCACCGTCCACACGGTGCTGCTGTAGACCTCCACTTCCCAGTAATGACGGCCTTTGGTGAAGCCCTGACTGGCCAGCAGAGACAGGGCGGCGTTGAAGCGCTGCGGGTTGTCCTGAACGGTGGTGTTGAAGGTCTGATAGCGCACGCAGGTGAGGGAGGAGGATAGACTGAGCCAGGGGTTCGCCGTTTTGGAGTTAAACGTTATGGCTGAAGGAACTGAAAAGGAACAAATAATAAATGCATTATAAAAATGACATTATGCATTATAAAAATGACA
>JAZGTK010020654.1:0-10896 GCA_036877625.1 Ambastaia sidthimunki
TCTGGCTTTGAAATTGGGTTAGATGTTCCTGCAATGGATCGTTCTGACTCTTTAATTGTAATCGGATAAGCTAAGTTCAAAGTTGTAATGAAATGCAGTTAAACCTGTGTTTAACAGTTTAACCTGGTGTTTATTCTGATGGTAATGACACAAACACATTGAAAGAATTTGAAGATTTGTAATATTGAAACAAGTGTCCAGTGATTATAACGATTGCTGTTCACATCCTGAAAAATGATGTTGACTCAATCCAACTATGAGGACATTTCACACTAAATTGATGCACAGTTTGATCTTAATTATTTGAATCTAATTAAGGCTTGTAGCTTGTTGCTTAAATATTTGCAAACGTGAATACACATCAATTTAATTATATAATAATGCAACAAATTCCCAAGCTGCTTGGCAGCTGTACATAGCCTACACTTAAATCTCGCTTGCAGCAAGAAAAATAACTATATTAGTGTCCACGCCAACAGAAAATAATATTTAGTTTATTTTAAGCTCTTGTACTGCAACTATTGAGCCCTTTCAATTTGAATAGATTTTGATTGGCTGTCAATGTTTTATTCATTAGCTGAAAAAAAGTTGCTCAGAAAGTGTTCCAACTGTATTGTTCCTCTGCATCAGTATAGTTAAAGTTTAGTTATAGTAATAATATAGCTATAGTTTATCTTTAAAGTTTATTGTCCTTGGTGTGAACAGACCTTTAGGCTAGCAAACTGTATTAGTGGATTTTTGTGTTTAAAAGGAAAGGGATGCTTTTGTTTTTTTGGGAATTGATGTATTTTATATTGCCACATTTGCACAGAAGCTGTATGTATTCTCTGTTCTGTTAACCTTAAGGGACCTGACCCCTCTCTCCCTCTCTTATCTCCAGCCCAGAGTCTGTGAGGCAGAGGACAGATTTGTTTTACATGAAGCCGGAGGTCTCTGCTTCCTCGGACAGTCCGCTGTGGTTCAGCTCGACTCCTCTGGAGAAGAGCGTGCTGGCTCGACTCCTGACCCGAGTTCTGCTGGTCAGAGAGATTTATAAAGAGAACCAGCATGAGGAGGAGGGAGTCTGAGGAGGAGGCCTGCACTGCTTCCTATGCTCTCATTACACCCTGTGCATCACAAACAAGCTGCTTTCCAAGCCACCTCCTGTCACTCTCCCTTTAAACGCACTGATCCCAGTTCAGCTCTGAGATGATGTCTGGACGGATGTTTTGTTGGGGTTACGCTGATTCAAATCGGTCTTCCCTGAGGACCCTGATTGGAGGACAGGTTCTCCAGAAACAACACCTACAGGATGCTGCTCTCCGCTCTTCTCTGTTTAGTTTTGTTTGCTTTATGTTCTTCTAAATGTGTCTAAAACGTTTATGTAGCATTTCTTGTAAGGCCGCTGTGGTCTGTAAATATCTCTGAGTGAAGCCTGTTCAGAACTTTGAGGGTGCTTTTCATCCTTCCCAACATAGACCCAACAAAGCCTTCTGAAGATAACATTTATTTATTGCTGTCGGTTGTCGTGTGTCACAGAGAGTGTGAGTGTGTGCCTTTCCCCTTTGTGTTGTTTTGGAGTGAATTTGATAGGTCGTCGTCCTACCTAACCAATACGTAACTGGTATTGAACTATTCCTCAGAACAATCAAATGTATAAAATTTTACTTTTTATTCTCAGCACTGAGAATTTTATCCTCAGCGTTGTGATGATTACATAAATAAACTGAGACATATTGTCAATGTTTAAACATCAATCATAGGACCTGCTCTGTGTCCTTCCAGCAGTTGACAGTTGTTTGAAGGATGTGCGTCATTTTTTATCATTAAACATTTCATTCAAAACACTTAGCTTATGCAAAAGCAAAAGTGATTTATTTATAAGGTGAAAATTGATGGGTTTCATGCTTTTTTTTCTGACATTTTCTACCAATAAATTACCAGCTAATTTCTTGGTCTTGTAATGGTTTAGCTTAAAACCTTATAATAATAATAATATATAAGAATATAAATAATAAGAAGATTAATATAAAAAGAATTATGCTTTGCGCTCACATCCTCTGTTGGCTTGAAAGGGTTTAAAATTAAAACCACTCTACAATAATTGTAATGTTGTTTGTCCCTGTTCCACAATAGTGGTTGCCCCAAAATTGGGGTTTTAGGGAAAAACAAAATTTTGTTTGCCATGTAATTTATCATGCAACATTTTTGCTACAGATATGAGTACATCCTGTGAATTGTTTGGGAGAGGTGTACTGTTGTGTTAGGGTTTGGAATTTGTGTGTTAATTTCTCAGAAAAGTGTAAACACTGTGACTGTTTGGTGTTATCAAAACATTGCTCTGTTTGTTTGCCTATCCCAACATAGCCACATTAGTTCACCTAATGGTTGGGGCTGAACTATTTGTTTGTGCAACCAGGGGCAGATTTTAGATAATTAGAAACATAAATTTAGTTAAATGTGTCCAAACTGACGTTTGATGTCTGTGAGCCAGAATATCACATATTGATGAGGCATGGACATCTTTGACATGGGACAGTAATTACAGACATTAAATACTGCCTAGCAACCACTCACTCCCTAGCATTGTGGCTCAAGTTTTGCATTAGCAAGCATCACTGACAGATTTTTCAGCTTGCATTTACTTACCTTGCAGGGAAATCACATTTAAAATACTTTAAATCTGCATACACAGTTCCATTCAAATTTATCACAACCTTTGGATTAGGCTCATATTAAAAGGCTTTTCTAATGAACAAGAGTTGAGCTGGGCCTGTTGTCATGATGTAAGGTTGGACTATTTATCTGGGTCATACTGCATAAGCTTTTTCTGCCAGATGAGTGATATGAGCTCACTTGGCAACAATAATTGGTATCATCTCCTCCCAAAACAACACATTGCTCATAAACCAAACCCCCTGATGCACTTCATTACAGCTGGTGTCTCAGATCAGCAGCTGCATTGGGATACAGGGAAGCACAAGGTCACCACAGCTTATGATCATGTGACAGGAAATAGCTGCCAGGAGGATGTGTCTCTCAGTCATGAACGTTATGTGCAGGGCTGCATGCTGAGCTGTTTATAAAGCAACAGTTATTGAGGTAAGTGGATGAGGCATGTGGAATGTCAGCTTTTGTGACAGGATTTGTTCAGTTGACCTTTAACACCTAGTTCAAATAAGCCAGGTAAATATGGGAAACAAACATTTTCCAAACATGCTCACAATTTATTTATCAAAACTTAGAAACTACGTTTACTTAGATACTATAATCACTTTTTTTGTCTGAAATACCCCCCCAAAAATAAAACCATAAACTGAAATTGTAGGATGGAGCTCAGCACTATGAAACATTCCTTGTAAAATGTTCCTAATTGAAATCACCATGGTTACTAAACAGATATTCCAAATTAAGAATTTCGGAATTTCCACTTGTTTTGATTTGAGCCAGTAAAGGACCACCCAGAGCATTCCAGCAATGTGGTGGCAACTTCTGCAAATATGCTTTATTGGAATGAGAATTTCTGTGCATAATCAGAAATATTTTATATTCATGGTTCATATTTTCATTCACATTAAATCCTAGATTTCAAAAGGATTCTAACGTCACTGTATCCTAGTGTATAATTGTAATTCAATAAATGCTGCCATAACAAAAATAACTAATTTAAAGGCAAACCGACCTATAGTAGCCCTTCAGTATATTATACATGAAGTAGTGTGCATATATATTAAGAAAACGACATTTGAATGAACGCTGATGTGTGTTTTCCAGCACATATCTGTATCCCAAACCATTTCAGAGTATTTCCAGTTGGGGGCGTCGTGCATTGTACATGCCTGTGATGGATCAAAAATTGAAGGAGGGCGGGCAGGGATGGAACAGCTACATTAAATTCTTTCATATTTGGGTGTGAGTTTTGGCTCTAGGCAAACACCCATCACTCTCCACAACTCTGATCCCTGCTTCAGGATGCGGGAATGTGCTCGGCATTGTTGTTTTCTGCGTTTGAGTGACGCAAAAGCCCTCCGAGGTTACCCCACCAATGTGACAATGTGCTCGTGAACTTTGGCACCTCTGCACCTGCCAGCGTTATGTGTGAATATTTTCTCCGTTTTTCACAGGCACTAAATCCGCTTAACGTTTCAGCCCAGCAAAATATGTACAGGAGCGATAAATCAGTGTTTAGAAAGACCAAAGGCACGTGCAGGTATAACAAACCCTTTTTATTTTTTTGAAGAGGCAGCTTTTTTCTTTCTTTTCCACTAGTTAGAGTTGGACAGACTCCAGTAACTTGTTCCCATTGATGTGCAACTAAAACGACCGCGAGCGCACACGCACCCGGCCGGGCGAGAGGGCGGGCGGATGTAAAAACATTTTTTCACCCTCGTGGGTTTTTTTGTTTGGGCTCAATCCCCAGCGCTTTCACGGGACATAATAAAAGTGCAGCTCTCAGCAGGGTCATCTGGGATCGAGCCGCGGCAGAGGCGAGCGGCAGACTATAGGTGGCGATTAGGCCCCCTAATGTGTGATGAATTCCTTTAGAATCACATGATATGAACTAATGTCACCATTTAATTATAAAACAACAGAACACGGGCTATGGGAGGAGCCTGAGCTGCACGGGGTGGGGGGACACAGTGACCAGCTAAAGTGAGAACCGCTAGTATGAATGGCAACTACATTTCTTTACAATGGCAGTTTAAAAGCATCTTGATGTGTTGTGGGTGTTGATACATCAAACACAGTGTTACACGTCAACTGGAAATAAACTCTTGGCCAGCTGCTGTTCATTTCAGATCGTCTTGTAGGATTTATTTGCAGCACTTGTCTCAAATGAATTGTTAAATTTAGGATGATCTATCTCTGTTTAGAAAGCTCTCAGATGCAGTGGTAATATACATCCTGAAAGTATACAGAGCCCATTTAAAACAGAACACTACACAGATAATATGAGCCACACAGCCATTTTGCCATATAAACAAATGTCTCTCTATCCACAGTCATGCTGTATTGAACTAGAATTTTGCTATATTATATCTTTTTCTAAAAGCAATATGTGGTTAAAAGTTTTACTGGACTATGATTTTTACTGTAAAGAATGACTCTTTTAAAGTTTGAATCCAACATTGTTTTTAGTGTTGTTACTAAAAGGATAGTTCAACCTTAAACATGCCCTTCTTTTGCATAAAACATCTAGACAAAAAGTTATCTAGATGGACAACTTGTAAACTTTAATTTTCTGTACTTTGAAAGTCTGTTGGTCCCCATCCAGCTTCACCGTATGGAAAAAAACAGTTTGGATATTCTCGTAAAAATATATTTTTTGTTACATGCAACGTCATAATGTCATGAGGTTGAGTAAGCAATGACCAAATTTTTATTTTTGGGTGAACTATCTCTTAAACTGCCCATATGCACCTTACAACGGTACATGAAAAGGGGCCTCAAACTTAGCGAGTGGCTTTCCTGATATAAACAACTGGGCTCTGTGGCATTCAGGCGGAGTGACTGCGTGAATTTCCAAGATGATTAAGGGCTATTAATAACTGCCTGTGTGTTTTTAGTTCTGGGACGGTGAACTCAAGCCCCACACACAAACATTGCCCTTCAGACAACACTGCAACCTTCAATCCGCAGACAACCAATCTAATGACACCCCTCAAACACTGGACTTAACACCTTCTGCCTATCACCTCCTCTTCTGTGCCTGGCTCCATGCGCCTCTTTCCACAACCCCGTTCTGCAACCGTCTCTTTCATCTGACGGTCTTGTTTCAATCTTCTTATAACAGTCATTGTCCTTCTTTGTATCACTGTATATCAACATTATATGCAGGGTAAATAAAGTCTAAAAAACCTTTTCATTTTGCATTGTTGGTGTCCCCCCCATTTGCTTTATTGACATTATGAAATTGAGCTAGAATTTAGTCCTGAAGATTGCCCAAAACTTGACGATCCTTTGGAAGAAGTTGGTGTCACAATTTCTACTTCTGTTTCTTCAATGATGCTCAACAACAAATGAAGAACCTGTTTATAGTTGTATTCATTGTAACCTTAACCAGAGTTTTACTCGTTTTGACATTGTCTGTCTAATCCTTTGCACCTAAAATAACTCAACACCCTCATCCTCTCAGATATCTAGACACAGAACTCAGCCAATGGAGTTGCTTCAACTGCTGTATGTGCGTAAAGCTGGTCCTACAATCCACAACATGTGCTGACTGAATGTAATGAGTCAGTTCAAAGACCACTGCAGTGAGAATTAGAACCACTGTGAGCTTTTTGAACTTGAAGTTTAGTTTCAAACAGAAAGTAATTTTTGGCTAGTACTGTTGAAATCCTCATTGTCAACATCTCCATATTTTACTGTAACCCCTTGTGAAATACATTTTGTTCATGTCAATTCAAACAGAGAGTGAAGACAGCAACATTTATTTTCAACTGATATTCATAGTTTATTAGAGAGTGTGAATTTTGTTACTCAAAGACAACACTAACAAGTTTTTGGTACGAAGTCAACCTACAAAGTCAACGGAAAGCTAGTCTACACTGTCAGTTCACTCTCAGACCAGGTAGCTGTGAATGAGATTTTCAAGTTGAAATTAAAAAAATAAAAAACTGTTACAGGTTTATAATAGTGAGTCTGATCCTTCAGATATTCTTGAATCATGTAAATGATCATTTGGATTTAGAACAACAAATTTGTTCTTACGAAACACAGTATTCAATTTTCTGACAAAATTACATATTTATGGTATAATTAAATGAGTGTAATATTTACTAAATTTTTTCTCTCCTGCTCAACTAAGTATTATGACAGGTAGTTACTTCCCAACAATATTAGAGAACCAAAACGCACACACAAGAATTCTAAACCCATACATGGGGGTAACTGCCTCTCTTGATAAATTATTTGTTTTGTTCAAGCTATTGTCGCTATTGTGAGAACTGATGTGTCATGCGTCTCATTCATTCTCACTCTCACATCTCATCCTGGAATCTGAAGTGTGTGTGTTTTGGGGGGGCTGATAAGAGTAAAGGTCATAGGTCAATGAGTGTAAGTTCTCTGGTGAGATGTGCTCAAGCTTCCTGTAGGTTTTGTCTCATTATGGTGTTGCTCATCACACATGGTCCGGATCGTCTGTCACATGATATGACAAGTTTTTATTAAAGTCATTCACATGAAAACTGTTATTGTTTAATTAGAGTTGAATCAGGGGTACTTAAATATGAATAAAATGACTTTACAAGCCTTAATAACACCTTGAGAGCATTCAGCGATATTATCATAAGATATGAGTTTTCAGTAATAATGAAATGCCTCTTTTACGTCTACAAATGAAAAAGACAAAGTGCATTTATGGTACAAAAAGTTTATTTAGTAACAGCTTTGTAAACATTTGAGGTAAATGAACATTTACATCAACTTGTTCTTATAAAATTGAATACACAAGGCACTTCTCTTAAGACAGCGTTTAAACAGGCTGCTGTTCTGAGCATATGTAGGTGGTTCAATTCCCTGATTGGTCAGAATAATCAGCTCTGCTTGAGAAAATCAGTTCAGTAAGTTCAAGAAATGAGCGTTATCTGGGCTGTACCTAAATACTACAAACTAAAAACAGATCGAGAAAGGAAAGAGCTGGCTGGCCAATTAAAATTCAGAAGTGATGAAATGTTATAATCCACAATGTTCAAATTTCCGGCGGTCCTTTCAGGCCATCACAACAGTCCTAAAATAAAACATGGGAAACGTGTATATTTCTTATACTCTACAAGTGCTGTTTTATAAGTCACATTTGATGTTTTTGAAGTGGAAGAATACTGCCATTAACACAAATTAACAGGTTTCACCATTAAGACATTTTCCTTTAAGGATCAAAAATATTTCCTCTCTTTCTATCAATGTAAGTATTACTGAACAGTGTGTTTCGCCTAAATGTGCAAATCTTCAACTATTTACTAAAATGTAAACTTTAAGAACCAACAAATGACAAAATAACACTTTCATTTCAAATACATGAAAACAGCAGGAAATAAATAACACATCTGTAAAACCTCGGATCTGATAAAAGAAAAAATAATACTGTCATTAGCACAAACCTGCACGGTCTCTGCAACACGCTGTTTCTGTTTTAGGGCTGCCTGTCTCTTTAAATGGACTGTTAAAGCATGCAGTATACAGTATATCTGATAATAAGGCACGTTGTGCTGTGGTTGTTATGGATTGCCTGTCTTTACTGGCACTGTGGCAGAAGACTGTGCATATTGTGGCTTAAAACAGCAGCAGAACATACAGTAACCTGAAACTGAGAAATGGGGTTAGACTTTGTATCATAAAATACTATCAGCATCCCTGTATGTTCATTGAAGTAACTACTTTGGCAACCACGAGCTGACTACAGAAAAGCAATGTTTTGGTTAACTGTTTTGTACTTGTTCTCAACCAATTTTTTTGTTCTTTTTTCTCAAACATTTAGTAATAAAACCAGTAACGTCACATGAGAGTTTGTATTCTCCTTGTCAGTTTGTCAAAATGTATCTGTTGGAAAAACTGGACACATAATAAAACTCTCAGATGTAACACAGAAGCAGTGTGTGACGTTCAGATCATGGGATCAAAAGAAGAAATAAAGGGCAACTGGAAAAAAAACATGATCCAGAGAAATAAATAAGATAAATGAATTAAAACTCTGCACCATTCAGTAGTACAACAGTTACCTAAATATTTCACTGTCAAATATTACTCGTTTCTGTAATATTTTCATTGGTATGTATGGATGACCCTCTTTGTATATTTCATAGTAAAGCAATAAAGTTTGCCACTTTCCCAGGCTATGTGCTTTTACTTTTGATTTTAAAGTGAGGAAACGTAGAGACAGATGCTGGAATAACTGAAAAAACAGTCTGAACAGTTTTAAAACCAGTCAAGTAATGAGAGCTTGGGCATTTATGAAAGAAAAGCTTTTTATCAAACAAGATCAACAGAGGTGAAAAGCATTAACTTTTCCTCTAAGAATTTTTAATATAGTCCAAAATTGTAGCTCAATTTCCTACCATCACTGATTCAGTGACTAATAATAATACATGGGTGGAGCCAGTTTCTGAAGATGTGAATCTGTGAGTTGTACTATTAGGGATAATACGTCTGAAAGAACCTGCTGTCTAGTCAGTGGCAAAACATGTTAGTCCCAATTGTTGAAGAGCCATTAAATGTTTGGAAATTGAATGCACACACCCAATGTATTCACATTTTCAAGAAAATTCCAGATCAATTGTTCTAAATTTAGTAATTTATGTATTTAGTACAGTTTAGTGCTGAATTTAGTACAGTTAGTGCTGAAAACATTGTAAAATCATTCTTTACTAACTAAGTACATGCCAATTCTTATGTTCCAGACCTTTTTCACTGAATCACATTTAGACATTACAGCCAAAGGAAACTTTTTCTACAGCCGAACAATTACTGTAATAAATCCAGATGTAATTTAAAAGGTGCTTAATTTCTGCATGTACTCCAGAGTCTGATGTAACAAGCATCAGGTGTGTCCCTTTATTCAGCAGGTTCCTCCAGGCCATTTCAACCACTGTTTACAACCACATACACAATCACAACCAAACCCCCTGTGACCAACTGACTTCATAAGATGATTTAACACCGACCAAACTCACTGATTACACAATGCAATCTTTCTGAATGGAATTAAACTTAGAATAACTTTTACAATCCAGCAATCTGCCTCTCATTTCCTCTTCCTTTGTGTAATTGTTTGTTGTGGTTTTGCATATTCTTTGGGGTTAGGCTAGAGAGGCTCTACACCGCCAGATCACTGGGTCTCGCTCTCACACTGCTGGCTTTACTAGCTCTGCTCAGTCGCCGAGCGTCAGTGAAAATGACGGGTGGCTCGTGCATCTCCACCGTGGTGGTGACGTGCCCCTCCTCAGCCCCCCCTCTTAAACTGCCACCAGTTGAGGTGGGGGCGCTGGTGGGTTGAGAAGCATCTTTGGCCTGCCGTCCGTTATCAGAGGAACGCGAGGTTGAGGAAGGGGAAGGGGAGGTGCCGTTCATCTCCCGAGTCTGCTGCTCGGTGGCCAGGTTGGCCCAGTTCTGCTCAGCGGCCAGCCTGTTGTTGTTGTTGCTGTAGAAAGGCGAGGACTCCTCCAGGTCCTTGTGCAGAGGGTCCATCTTAAACTCTGTTGTGGAGGACGCCGACACGGGCTGCAGGAACACTCCGCTAGTCACTGCCACCTCTGTGTAGTCCGGCGGGTAGCTGAGGGTGGGAGGGGCAGTTCTGGGCGATGTGATCGCGGACTCCGGCTCTGCTGCATCGGAATTGGGCAGCTCGTGGTCAGGGGTAAATTTATTGGTCATGCCCTGTTTGACCTTCTTCCATCCAAGGTGATAGATTTCTAACAAATTCAGCAAAAGAGACACGCAAGCCACCACAAGCATAAATATAATAAAGATGGTTTTTTCCGTAGGTCTGGAAATAAAGCAGTCCACCGTGTTAGGGCAGGGCCACCTTTGGCATTTATACAGGGGCCTCAACTGGAAACCATAAAGGAAATACTGACCTAAAATAAAGCCCACTTCAAACAGAGTCTTGAAAATGATGTTGAACACATAGGTGCGCAACAGGGCACCTCTAATACGGATTTTACCGTGCTCGTCTCTGATTGGCGGTTTTTCCTTTTTTCCGCCCCCACCCCGACCACCAGACCCCTCTCCGTTTCTATACAGGAGTTCTTTCTCCTCCTGGAGTCTGCTGGTCTTCCGAAGCTCCTCCTCACGTTCTTTCCGCTTTTCTTCCATACGAACGATGTGCAGTACATGACCCAGGTAAATGAGCGTCGGCGTGGACACAAAGATGATTTGGAGCACCCAGAAGCGGATGTGGGAGATGGGAAAGGCCTCGTC
>JAZGTK010020655.1:0-10896 GCA_036877625.1 Ambastaia sidthimunki
AAATTACTGAGTGTTTCTTTTACCTGATTTACAAAAGAAAACTAGTAGTAAAAATCATGTTAATAGTTGTTGCCCTCCTCATTGTGGTGTATGTACACTTTTCAGTATAGTGTGATGTTTCCCTGCAGATATCTTGTCACCGGGGGTGCGGAGCAAAATTTTGAAATCCCAAAGAACCTACAGGCTCTTCGCAGGTATGTTGTTACCCCCGATCAATACAAAAGCATTCTGCTCTGACCGTAGCATGTATTGGTCAGTGGTTGGACTGTGACACCTTGTAGGGCCTATAGTTGTAGCACCAGCAAACAGCTTTATTATGTAACACTTGAATTATAAACAACAGACTCAAAAGCTGGGAAAAACTTAAGTTGAGAATGCATCAGCAGATTAAACTGATTTGTAAATACACAAGTATTGGCAGTTTAAAATGGCAACCAGTATGGCTTACCCATTTCTTAAACTTTGCTAGCTAATCAAGTCTACATTTTCCAAACAATGTGATATCTTTTCCTACTGTGATGTATGATAATGTGTCTATATAGAAGTTAGCCTGCAGTGTTTGACGCACTTCATCCTCTGTGTCTTCCTGCAGTTGTCTATCACCATGGGAACAGTGCCACGGGTGGCCACTACACTACAGATGTCTTCCATATCGGTCTGAACGGGTGGCTGTGCATTGATGACCAGGCAGTGAAAGTCATCAGTCAGCACCAGGTGGTAAAGCAGACAGCAGAGCGCACTGCCTATCTGCTGTACTACCGTCGAGTGGACCTGCTGTAGAAACCACACTTGTGCAACACAATACACACACGTACCTTCAGACACACCTTTATATGCACACACACACACACACACGTCTCACAGGAACACTGCCCAACTTCATGATTGTCTTTCCTCCCCCAATCCTGCTATTCCAGAGAGCCAGCTTTTACAACTTTTACAATGTTTTTGTTTTTGGAAGAAGAGGTAACACGACAGGTGTATCTAAAGACTTTCCCGAAGCGAGCTTCCCTTGCACATGTTGGCCCTGCACAGGTCCATGGAGTTTAAGGAGATACCCATTAGCACTGAAAAAGACAAAGAGTTTAGAGATGCACGTAAATCACAGCTAATGTCCACAGTCTTATGTTGACTGGCCAGAGTGGATTCCCACTAAAAGAGCTCTTACCAGCTGAGGCTCAAAACAGATGGACTGCTGGAGAACATCATTTTTACTTTTTTGTTTAATCCACATTTTTTTAAATGGCATAGGAAAGTAAAGTGTTTTGCCCTATTTGAGAGGCACAGCAGGCTACAGAAATCCATGCAGATGTCTTCATGCGTGTTTCTTGAATTCCTCAAGCAGGACACTAGTCCAGCACCACCACCTCTTCTGTCCCCCATTTCTCACAATTTTGACACTTTTGGATCAGGAAAAAAATAATGGGTGGGAGAAAAGGTGCTGCGGTAAAAGCAAAAAGGAAATTTAGCCTTGCTTGAGAGAATTTCATGCTTTTTTGTTTTTTACTTTAGGATGTAAATGATTTAAATGAAGCTTTGTGCAGAGAAAAATATAAAACTAGTATAAAAATCTGAATCTTGCCAACTGTTAACTTGTTCAGCTGGGGATGTTGTGCTTTTTCAATAGGCTTTCAGTGAACTGTTTCCTGCAATCATACACGTACAACTTCATGCTGGTGAGATATGTCTGAAATTTCACCATGAACATTAACCCCCGTTTATTTTTGCCTCCTCTCGCCATCCTTCATTAGTTGTGTAAGATCATTTTGTATTACAGGAATAAAGTTAAGCAGCTATCTGCTGGCTGCTTTTTTTCTATCAGTTGTGCAGCAAGAGCCTCACCACTCCTGCCAGGTTTTAAGAAGCTGCTGTCTTGACATGGGTGCACAATGCTGACTGTCTCATTCTGTTTGTTAGCCGCTCTGAGCGGTCAACATGTATACATACTAGAATGAGTGATAAGAAATGTCTTGCTGCATTAAAAGCTGTGCTACCAGGAGGTGAGATCAGCTCTGCATAAAAATGAGATCAGAGATGCGTACAGTTAATCATGTTTGAATCTGTTTCAGAAGCATCAATTCATCAATATTATACTTGATTGTATTGTTGATTTTTTTTTTTCTCCTAAATTTCTTTTTCTGTATTTCTGTTCTACCTGAATTAATATTTTGAAAGTAAAAATGGCCCAAGGTTGAAGCACAACAATGAATAAAAAGTTATTCAAAGTGCTGCGCTTGACCATATTTATTTCTTTTAACCTTTTTGTAATGTATTTTTCCACACAATAAAAGTACCATTTGACATGAAGAGAATTTATATCTTTTTCGTAACTAATGCAGATGTAACTGGTGTAAATTGCTCATTTGGTGGAATGCCCAATATTGACACAATTCTACACCACTTCTGTGGCATGCTCTATTTTTAAATAAATTGGCCCAGTTGATTTGTTTTTTGTTATTAATAAGACTGTAGTACTCCACATTATAAGCATAAATCCATTCCGAAGATCTATTTCCCAAAATTAATAAAACTACAGATTTCTTCTAGGCCAGCTGACTGTGCAACCAGATGGTTCATTTAAAATTCACAAACCTTCACACACTTTTCAAATGCTTCTGCCTCTAACAAACAGGTTTGGTGTAAACTCACTCTAGAGCAGAGCATGAAATTCACATTCATCTGCCTGTTCAGATTTAATGTGCATAAGTTTTCTTTGTGTAATAACAAATCAAATCCCTTTTGAATTTGTTTTTTTGAATGTGGTGGACATTAGGAGTGCATCCCCCAAGTGACACCAAAAGATAGCAAAATGTGAACAGACACTGTTGCCTGTAATTTCTACAAGACAAAATGTAAGAAAAACATTTTTTGTTTTTAAACCCTAGAACCTTGATGTCCTTGTTGTCACTGTCATGACAGGAAAAGAAATATTTCCCAATTACTTTTATTCTTGCCTTCCCTGAATGAAAGGCAATTAGAAAGTGTCCACTACAGTGGACATCAGAATGCGGTACATGTGAAACTGAACCATTCAATTTTATTTATATAGAACTCTTTACAATGTTACATTGCTTCAAAGTAGCTTTACATATAATACTGATATATAAAAAATAAAACAGAAACACAAAAAATATCAGCTAAAAGTATCAGTTAGTAATTTCCCTACATAAGTGCTGCCCAGTTGCGCTAGAGAGCACCTGGACAATGACCTGAACTGGCAGATGAACCGGGATTGAACCCAAAGCTGCAGCCACAGGACCCAGCCAGGGTCATCAGTGCCATTACCCACTATCTCATTGTCGTGTAAGTCAAGCAAAGGATGTGTCACCCACGAGGAACCAGGGGCACATGCAGAACTGCCCAGACAGCTGGACCCGCCAGTGACAGTGAATGAAAAGGACCAGGACCTTCAGGGTGAACACCACACAGAGACTAAGCACAGTCAGAGTGAATGCAAGAACCATTTGTCAGGACAGACCATATTTGATAAATTATGGGTAAGTTATCACAGCTCTCAGATGGAGTCTGAGCTTGCTGTCTCTTGCTGGGACATCTGGGCCCTTGTTGTTCCCGCTAACAAAGTATTATTCTCTATTGATTATTCTCATTATTAATTCTCCATCATAACATTGTTGCTAAATGACAGTGTTGCATTTCTTTGGTACCCAACATAACCCGTCTTAGTTTTATCAAGTTTGCAGACTTTTATTTTGAAGTAGGCCATAACCTGGAACCAAAAAGGAACACAGGAGTCATTTATAAATAGGGAACTATGCTGACTTTCAAATGATTGCTTATCACATTTGCTGTGACATATACATGAACATCTATTAACATGTGTATCTTAGTATAATGGTCTTACAGTAAATTAATATGCTGTATTTTTGTATTCTATGTTTATCAAATCTTTTGCTATCTGTCAAATGTGCGTGTATTCACATAGACTGCCCCTGCAAAATTCATTCTACGTTTTATTTTCATATTTCAAACACAACCCTTAATTAGCCATGTGCGTATGAATGTGTATATGTGGAGCCAAAAAATCTACCCCAGCATGTATATTTGGCACAACAATCTGACGCATTTGAAACAAAACAAGACAAATTTGGTGTGCGCTTGGTTTATATGACATCATCAAGGGTACCAGACATATAGCTAAATTCAAAGATTTAAAAAAAGACTGCAAACAAAACTTGCACAAAATCAAATAAGTCAAACCATCTAATTCTAAATACAATAGTAAAGGTGATTCAACATAACAGCATATTAGCTGAAAAACTAAAACACTACTCTTGATTTTTTAACTGACTGGCCGGCTAGTATTGGGCTTTACATGCTAGATGGAAATTCTCAACAAACAACACATTCCCTTTACAGTCAGAAACATGAAATAAGTTTACTCAGAAATTATTTCACTTAAAACTAAAAATTACCCCATATATGGCAAAACTACTTTAACAGTCTCAATGGCTAACTTTTCATTGTATTAGGGTTGTCTGTCAGTTCTGACACCATTGTGTAATGAAAAACAGCTTCATAAATGCTAAATAATGTATTAAACACCAGAATTAAATGCAAGACCAGAAGGAAACATGATAAAATGAAGTGCATCTGATAGTTCAGTTCTGAAAACTCTAGGCTGCCAGCATGACGTCTATATACTGTTTCAATAGGTTTAAGGTTTATTTTTCTTTGGCTCTATTCTCCATACACACTCTCATCACTGTAGGCGATGTAAAGAAAGAAGTCTTCTTCATGATGGTCCTGTGTGTGAGAAAGTGACAAATGTATGATAAACTATGTGATATATGTATAATGACAAAACAACACAGTGAAAGACAGAAGTACCTGGTATAGCTGACCCATGGTGGCAGAGGTTGGAGGAATAACGTTATTTACGAAGAAGAAAAGGGCATCCTCTGCTCGAAGGTGGATTCGTTTCCGTATGAGAAAGTAAAACTGTCCCACTTAAAAAAAATAAAGCATGTGTTAACAGGTTTTCTTACAAACATAATGCTCACTACAAAACAACAAAAGTGTATATTGTTAACACATCATTTTATATATTGTGATGCTCTCTTCACTGTAAATGAACTTTAGCACAACTGCTTACCTGTCAGATCAGAAGGGACAAGATATTTCTTCTTGTCTAGGTCACCTATTCTAGCTTTAGGGGCTTTTTCCACAATTACCTAATATAGAAACAAACAAGAATATTTGTTAATTCTTTGTTAATAAATAGTTCTTAATTGTTACTGTAGGTATGATAGGGTGCAGTTATGGTAGCTGCAACTGAAACCACTGGTTTATGATTAAATTTGCTCTTTCACTGGATAATTTTCACCTTTGTGCAAAGAGGATCTGAGAAAATAGCTGTTCTATTTGTGATAATGAGGCTGCAAATGAGGAACAAGATAACGGCACCAAATATTTAATGTACTGGTCCAAAAGACATATTTTCAGCTGTTTAAGATTCATTTTTCATGAGGTTTATAAACACACATTTACATTGGTGATAGAGAGATATATTGAGGGTCAATATTTTTCCAGCAAAGTAAAAGTTCCCCAAAACTGAACTTTTGTTTGTTTAGTTTTAAAAATCTTTCAGATTAATATTATTTAAACAGACAATTTGTGGTAAAGCATTGCTAACAATTTAGTTCTTACGTTCCACTGCTTTACTAGATTTGGTGTTTATAAGACACATAAACATATATAAGACAAAATAAAGGGGGACTGTGAACAAATACATGTTTACTTTATGTAACATTCTAGCCTATTTTAAAGATCACCGCTCCAAGTTTAACACCAAACAATGCGTGTCAGTTCACCCCATAACTGCCATTTAAATACACATATACATACACATCACAATAATAGTAAAGATTACCTACCACTAGCTAATTCAGTCACTTACGGATCAAACCCAACAAGTCAACAAAACAAAGCACTGACATTACATTATTCCAACACAGTTTAAATATAGTGACATATAAACACTCAAATACACGATTTGCAAGCATAACGTGATTAAAACACGCAGACAAACATTACATTGATAATATCTCATAGCAAGAGGATCAACAAGGCCTTCATATCTGTTTATGTTAAATGTATATTACGTTTAGAAATAAAGGCGGTCCATATATTGCCTATTTTATTAAATTAAACGTTAAAATAATGTAGAAATATCACAATCTTTACGTTTCACTGTTTTGTTGTTGAGTACAAGGTTAGCTTGTTTACATGTCTCATGCGCTATAAATCCACTTACAGGAACCCTGTCTGGATATTTCTTCCTGATTTTCTCTCCCTCTGATCGCCTCTTCTCAAATGGATGCTCTTCTTTGTATTGAAACTTCATAGTTGATAAAGAAATCAGAAAATATTACAGATTTGTGTTGTCAACTGTAGCCCTGGAGATGTAACGTAGTGCCCTTGCACACGGCTGTTTTCCAGTCTGCAGCGCATTAATACCGTCACACTTTATTTACAACTAAATACATTTTTACAACCAGGATGCGGATAATTCTGAAAGCTACGTATTCCAAAAATTTTCAAAGCTTAAAAAAATGTTTTGTGGAGGCTCCCGGCGGTTACATGTGAATTTGTCGAAATCTGGATATGTTGTGTGCGTGCGTTAGGGACTATTTTTGTTCGGCAGTACATTTAAACAGCAAGCAGAACTGCGGTCAGACATATGACCACTGCTGCGCACTTTCAGAGATTTACCATTACGACGATCGTTCGATGTATTAACCGTGTGATGTGACTTTTTTGGTATTTCAAGGTTAAAATGGTAAGTTTCAGGCACAGCCTCATTAGTAGAGGACAAAAGGAATGTGTTGTAACCCCCAAAATGTTGTAAACGAAAATGTTTACTTTTAACATTTTAGTAAAATAAATAAGAATCCCAACAGTATACCATAGTAACACATTTTTATTAGTATCGTGCACACGTCTATGGACTTGTGCCCCAGGAAGCTGCCTTGAGACTTTACAAGTGTTGATATGATGAGAATAGTACTGACATTATCTGACAAGTGCTGAGAAACCAACAAGGCCTTGAGTAAAAAAGGGTGTTTGCTCAGTCAGCTTTTCAATACAATGAAGCACAAGTTTTATAAATTCAAGTTTTGCCATTATTACATTTTCAGGAAAGAAAAATAACATTTGTAAAAAGTTTTCCAGGTGGTAAGATTTCAGAGATCAACCACATACATTCTGTAGATTTGAGCAGAAAGTCTTAAAATACGTCACTCCGCTCATATTGTACTATGCCCTTCCTGATAATCACGATACATTTCATTTACTGTCAAACATAAAAGAATAAAATTTAGGAATTTTCTGGAGATCATGGAGGAAAGTTTACAATTTTCCCCCACATCCTATAGGGATAGGTCTACAATACATAAGTCATTAAAACCCATGTCTTCCAAGACTGTACCTCAATAACATATACAACAACCACAATAATCCTGAAATCTACTGAGCTGTTGGGACCCATTTCATCAATAGTGATTCCAGTAAACTCTACTAGCTGTGCAGAGTGTAGATGGCTAATTCTGACGGGCATTTGCCTGTCTGTTTATACCATCTTCAGAAGTGAGGTACGATGTCCAAAGCTGGGCTTGAAGAAGCAGTCATGAGAAGGACTGCTTGTCTTGCCTCAGCTCTCAGTCACTCTAAACATTTGAAAAGAAAAACAGCAAGCGTCCTTATCCACACATTTTACAAACATACATCACATACACATCAGCATAGGTAAAACTGTAAGGCAGTAACTTCATTTGGAAAGGGGAAATCTAGGTAAAAAAGCTTCCCAGTACATCATGTTTGGCTTCTCTATCACACTGTTGTGTTGATTGGCTCTTCCATTACTGATAGCCCTTGTGTAAGGGTGTTGCTCAGAGACCAGTCAGTCTTGAGGGAGACCGGACAGGCAGATGTCAGACGGGGAAGCTGCTGAGGGAAAAAAGTTAAATATAAAAGGCTTGAAGAAAGTCCTTGGTCAGATGATCACCAGAGTCTATGTTGGTGGAGATTTCTGCTCAGGACGGAACGTACGTCTGCTGTGAATCTGAAGGGAGAAATATATCAAAATGATGCTATGCACGTATGTGTTTATTTCATGAAAAGTACTTTGACCTTTACCTTAGTGCGTCCAGCATGGGCAGAAGGTTAAGAAGTGCTGTGTCACTGGGGTCACTAAACCATGACTTTATAGGTATTGCATTATCTGTATGTCAAAATCGAAAAATTCAGTATTAAAAACAATTACAATTTTTACATTTTTTTTCCATTAGTGATAATTTATTTGACTAAAAGTGGCAAAACAATTCTAAACTGCTCTGCCACTATTAGGGACATTTTCATTTTAGTCCTGATCGTTTCAGGATTTCAATATCAACATAATGTTTAGTTTAAAAAGTCACGATGAAGCTATGCTTGCAACCCACTTCCATTGTGTGTGTCCATTGTATTTTAGAATGATGGAGGATACTACAAAATATGAGAAAAAGTAGGACGTCACATTTTTTATTTGGCTGTTTTGATGCATAAATTTGACCAATTTAGAAGAACAGCAGAGTTTCATCCCTCTGCAGTGATAAGGACAATTAAGTATTAGGACAATTGGCTCAGTTGTGTTGCTAAGCGATCAGCTGTGTTCTGTTGCATTACTTGTTCACACATTAAAAGCAGGAAATGTGTAGTATCTTTCCATTGCTTCTGCAGTCTAAGTTTTGCGTTTGGTGAGAACACACATAGGCTAAGTTGAACAAGAGGGAGCTGACTCCCTCTTGACTGTGAAAAATGTCCAATAAAGTGACATTCTGTACATTGGCCTCATATTTATCTTTAAACCATATAAGATTTCTTCACTCCATAGCAAACAGAACACAAATGGAGGGCCCTCTATATCAAGATTAAGGTCTCTTTAGAATATGCATCCAGGTATATAATGCTAAGATACCAGCTGGACAACACTGCTTATACACAAGTTAATCTTTAACAGAATCAGACAGCACTACACACTGCAGTATTATATGTTATTGTCTTACCTGGATGACTTCGATATGCTCCTGGCGAGTTGTCAAGGATGACTATACTTGATAAATCATCATGTACAACAGAAAGATCTTTAATATAACTGCCTGTATCCAGTGTACAGTGCTGCCAGAGGGAAAACAAAAATAGAAAACATTCATTTAAAAAAACACTTTTAATCATGTCTGCATTCTCTACTTCGCAATGGCAAAAAGGGTTTAGAAATAATAACATTTAAACAGTCTCAGATGTGATCACCTGTCTATAGTATCTTCTTTTCAAGATTCCCTTATTGTTGTCCAGCTTATCAGCCACTGCAGAGCCATAGATTTCCATACTAGCAGTGAACACAACTAACTCATACCACTGGCTGACCACTTCCAGGAAGAAGTCAACATGCGGCCTTTTATGTACAAAGAATCTGACTGGGTGTTTGTCTATTACCACCTGAAAAAGAAGAGTACATTTTCCCACAAGTGCATCAGAACTACAAGGTCATAATCTACACAATACTAAATTATATTACAATTTCTTAACCAATTGTTTAAATGGAATTCAGTTTGAAATGAAAATGCAACCATTGTGAATGTAGAAGGCAACCTTCTAAGTTTGATTTTAACGTAAGAAGTTTAACATTATTTAACCAATGTTTAATTTTAACTTTACTGACGATATAAACAAGAACATCTAGCAAACATTAGTTTTGTCTCCGTCAAACATATAGGATGTAAAGTGGGCAGAAACAAGTTTGTTTGTGTTGCTTTGGAATACATCCTCAATGACCCCCAACCAGCCGAGTGAATGTGATTTCATTTGCATGCATTGGATTGAGAAAAGGTCTGTTTTTCTTTTAAAGAAGTATCTCTGATTTTCGTGAAACATTTTTACATACCGATAACTCCAAACTTTCTAGTTTATATACTGTTGTGTTTTATTTAATAATTTATAAATCATTAGAACAAATGTTCATCTCTTAACATTAGCAGCTTTATTAGGGTTACACTACACAGCTGAACATTAATAATGTATACTGACTTTATTAACAGAATATTAACATTTAATCAATAAAAAGAATACAATTACAATACTTATACAAATATATATATATATATATATATATATATTAATTACAATGATGTCATTTTCTGTCATTGCCCATCTGGTTTGGTTACGCAATCATGTAAAAAAAGTGAAATAAAAAAAGCTGTTATCAGCTCTCTTTTGTTTCATGTCACTCAATGCATTATGCCCCACCTTATTAATAGTGTTTTTAGTGCAGATTATTTTGTTGCTGCTCTGTACTTTGTACTTTTTTATTGTAATACTTCCACATTTCAAGTTCTCGTTTCAAATGAACACACACTGCAAGTCATGAACACACACCCGGAGCAGTGGGCAGCACAGTTGAGCCCGGGGAACAATCAGGGGTTGGGTGCCTTGCTCAAGGGCACTTCAGTTGCTACCTGCCAACACTGGATAGTCTCAAATAGTCTATAGCTTTAGCAGAACTAACTTAACCTGCAGTTAAACAGCATGACGCAGTTTCCAATTCTTGTGACAAGGCCTACTTGCTTGTGTTATACTGAACAATCAGCATATCTGTCAAGGCAGAATTTTAAAATAACCAATCATATTAAACAGACATAGTGAATAATTTAAATAAATTTAAGTTGAGTTCGTAACACTTAAAAATCTTAATCCAAAACACAGTTTATTAAACACAATGGTTTAATGTTTGAGGCCAACACACTTGGTATTTTAGGTAATAATAAGTTGTAATAAATTGATCACATTGTTTTCTATGAGTGTACACACCGGTGGTGCTGCTTGAGGGGTTCGGTTACGATT
>JAZGTK010020656.1:0-10895 GCA_036877625.1 Ambastaia sidthimunki
TGATTGTTTTGAGGAACACACAGCTGTCATGTAAGAATTTCTACATAGAAGCTGATCTGGTTTAGTTTGGTCTAGTCTGGTTTTAGACCTAAGAGCTAATATTACACTTTGTGAATGCAGCGTTGGCTTATTTAAGATGTTACTTTAAACCAAAATATTATTTTTACCATAGTTCAGTGATTACAAGCTTTGTGAGTGACACAGGTTAAAGTCCTGGATTCATTCTTCTGTGATATTTACCTGTGTGTCTGTTTAAAACACACCAGGGTTGCGTGTGTGTGTGTGTGTGTGTGTCGGCTTCCCCACATCATGCTGGGGTCCCCCACTGTGCTGGACAGTCTGTCTGTTACACTCAGACAGCTCCTCATGTTACCTAGCGACCGTATCCAGGATTCAAGCAGCGCACGGACACATGGACTGCGTTGTCTCCCTCTGAGACTCTCTCTCTCTCTTTTGTAGAGCGAGCTGTATTTAGACATGATTGTGTGTGTCACTACAGATGCCTCTGTGAGCCACGAAGGGTAAATGACTCTGGTGTCTCTGTAGGTTTCTTTCTTTCAGAGTGTTTGCAGTTAGTTAAAACTGTAAATTTAAGCACTTTATGAAAATCTTTGTCCCCCATTAGGTTTCATTTCCCGTTCATGTCATGCATTTGTCCCAATGAGCCAGGAAACAAAAAATCCTTCATGCATCAGCTGTATTGTTGTGTGTACACAGGTATGTGTGAATCCAAAAGTTCTCTAACTCATAATTGTTTTTTGTTGTTGTGTTTTTCAGGTAGAAGATGCCATGCTAATGTTTGATAAAACAACAAACAGACATAGAGGTGAGATGATCAGAATTTATATTACTGTAGCAGACGTTGTGTGTGTGTGTGTGTGTGAACTGTCTGCTTTCTGTCTCTCTGATCTCTTTATCTGAGAAAGAGATATATTAGAGTAAAAAGACTTTCCAAAGACACATCGAACAGATCTCATAGTGCTGTCAGTGTATGGAGAAACACTTAACTGTGCCACACCGACTGCATTACCGCACCATTCAAGCGACGTGATGTATTATATGCAGCTGTGTGGAGGGGAATTTGGAACCGGTTTTTAGTTTCTGCCAGGTGAAAACAAAAAAGAAGCATTAATTGTGGTGTTTGCCTATGATTCATTAAATGTTTGCGTTTCTGATCTCGTGTGCTTTTACACAGAACAAAAGGAAAACAGAAAGACAATAAGAACAGTACAGACAGTTCCAGAAAGAGAGGAAGTGTGAGTAGAAGTGTATGAAACAACTAGTAAAAGTGTGTTTGTGTGTCATGCTGGAGTTGACACACACACACTGTCTAATTCCCTCTTATGTCCTTCATGGCTTCCAGGTGACTGTTAAACTGCTGCTAAAAGACACTATTTTTATGCCTCTATTCTCTCTCTGTCTCACTGTGTCTCTCTCTTTGTCTGTCTAAAGAGACTGCAGCAGAATCTCTCTGGCATTTGCAGACTGAAATGAGGATGATTGTGTTGGAAATTGAGCTCCAAAGCTCCATCAGTCCTGCTGCCCCAGTGAATTGTGGGAAACGCATTGGCTGTCCTGCGGGTGTGTGGATCAGGGATGTTATGCAGACATTGAAGGGGTTTTGTGGCAGGATTTCATGCTGTTAATTACAGATGTAATGGTGTGATTTTCATCAGAGCTCCGCTGGTTGCTTTTGTGAGAAGATTGTGTGCGCTTACAGTGAAGTCCCGGCAACCGTACAGCCAGAACTCACACGGCGTTTGAAATAACAGGCCTTCATACGCTCTGTCATTTATGGCTTATGTTATTTTTAAAATTGTGTACAATACGATATGGAACAATGCATGTTTTAGTCGAGCAAGGTCCTGTATTTATTGCTGAAGTTCATATGAGACACTTTATCTCGGCAATAAATGGGCTTGTGTAATCCAGTCCCTCATTTCACTGTCAAACACGCTGGTGTCTAATGGAAAGCAGTGTGGTGAGTTATTTTAGTGTACTAAGTGTAGTTAGTGTATTAAGTGTTGTTAGTGTAGTGTATTTTATTTTTTTATCATTTTAATGCAGCGTTGACAGCAGCGAAGTCGTGACACTAATTCCCACATTTTCGCTTTAACCGGTTAATCGATAACACGTTTGTTCGTCCGTTTGACACACGTTTTCCTCACACAAACGTTTTTTTCACCTTGCAATAAAACATGCAGTCACACCTGTAATTCCCATGCCGGAAGCTCAAACTCTTTTTCCCGGCCAATTTTCCCAAATATAAAAGTCTAGCGAGATGATGAAAGCCGGTGTAACGTCACGGATGCTGATAGTCGCGCTCAACAGGCTTCCGAAGGAGCGTTGAGTACAGCTGGAACTTTGTGATTTTCAAATGATGTAAGTAAAAGTAACAGTGTCTCAGTTTGATCAACAGAGAGCATACATTATGATTTTCATTGTTTAGCAGCAAAGAGAAACGAAAAGGGAGAGAGGAGCAGGTGTTCGGCTGAGTTAGGAGTTCTTGGCCGCGGACGAGGTTTTGTTTTGTTTCCTGGATGCTGGAGAGGACGGGTTTGTTCCTGGAAGATGAACAGAAGGTTGTATTGTGTGCCTGTAATCTGCTTACCTGGATCGGTGGGTCTCCAGTCTGTGTGTGTCTGTTTGCCTCTGATAACTTTGTGCCCTTTTACTGTATTTACGCGCGAGTTCTTTGTCAGTTGTGTCATTGATATTCTGGTTTCATTCGGACTGATTGTAGCGAACGAGACAGTCAGATACACAATCAAGAGCGAGATGTTTTTAGCTCTCAGTATCATTTATCAGAAATACTCTCTCTCTTCATCTTCTCTCCCACCAACTCTGAATTCTTCCAGCCTGAGATTGCTACTACAGGATATGACCTGTTTACCAAATCTGTTCGCTTCAGTGCTCAGAGAAAACATTTGCATTTAGTTTTTCTTTTTATAACCATTTGAATTTTATATTTACATTTATGCATTTGACCGACGCTTTTATCCAGAGCAATATACGGTGCATTCAAGCTATACATTTGATTATTATGATTTGTTCCATGGGAATCGAACCTTCAACCTGTGTATTTCTAATGCAATGCTCTTCCAGCTGAGCTACGAGAACACTGTAGCTGAAATAAAGGAATGAAAGAATAAACAAATAGGGAGGTATCTGAGCCATGTATGTACTCATATAGCTGTCTATAAAACTCCCTGTAAAAAAAATTTAAAACTCCCTCTCAAATATTTGAATAAATCACTTAGAGGGATTCATAATGTGTGGGAAACCTGATACAGTTGAGAACCTCTAAACTCACCATCATCTGAGAACGTTCCCTGTTAGATGTTAACGTTATATATCATATAAACACGTTACTCTTAAGTAGTTAGCTGAACATTTTAAAAAGTTACAGAATTAAAAAATATTTGAAAAAAGTTGGGCTATCTTTAAATTCTGTAACTTTTTAAAATGTTCCACTAAGTAATTAAGAATCAGCTTTAAAAAAAAAAAAAACTTCAGTCAGGTTGTGGCTGCATCTTTGTGTCCATAACCAGTTTCTTCTGGCTTCCAGTTACATTTAAACTGAGTTTTGGAGAGTTCTGACAGGAAGCGAGGAGGACCGATTGTGTGAGGAATCCATCTCTTTGGGAAATGAAAATATTGCCTTTCAATTGTCATCGTATGCGACCTTTAACCTTTAAATCTCTCCTAGAGCTAATGTATATGTTATATATATACCGACTTGTGGGAGGGAATCAGGGACTTTAGCACAGGTTAAACTCTGTGAGATTGAGGCCAGCATCATAAACGCTGACTCCACAGTGTGTTCGGTTTATCAAATACATGCTTGCACAAACATATTACGTTTCTGGCTTATTCTGGGTTTGTACACTATATCTTTAATATAGTGAGTCCAGTGTAACCTGTCAAAACCTTGTCTGCTGAAATCCGGTTGTGCCATCAGAGGATTTGACTGTACGTGCAAACAGGAGGAAGTACATGATATTAACAGATATAATGTGTCCAAGGCTGTGTGTTGATATATATACACATTATATAAGGTTAGCAGAGGCTTGTGTTAGCAGAGGCTTGTGTTAGCAGAGGCTTGTGCTTCCTGCAAGCAACCTGGAACGTGTTTTTCACTTTTTTGTGTTTTTCTTCAACACACCTTGAATTTTATCAAGACTCATTTTCAGGGAAAAAAACAGTAGCTGGCAGCTCACCGATTGTCCTCTAAAAGGTTTTAGACAGTCGCTTGTGCAGAGAGAGTGACGGCGGTCGTGGCACAGCTGCACAATTATAAAATGGTGTTTATCTGTTTCGAGTGCAAACCTATTGTCCATCTGTTGATCGAGAGGTGTGTAAATATTAAACAGTGGAAGTGTGCGTTCAGTCTGCGGGGAACTCTTTTTTTTTTTATTAAACAAGTGCTGGCAACTTCTCAGAGCAAATCTTATAAATTTGTAATGCAGTGAGTTCACAAACAGCTGTTTCCTGCCACCAGCCGAGACAGAGAGAGAAAGAGAGAGAGAGAGAGAGAGAGAGAGAGAGAAATTACACGCATCACATTTTGATTTATCATGTAATATAAATGATTACATTTCAAATCACAAACATTTTTATTTTGCTTCCAATTTGTCTCAAAATATTTTTCACTTTAAAATAGTGTTTTAATACAGCGTTTCTTTTAGTGAGGAAAATGAAAGAATACATGTCAAAGATGTAAAAGTGTTTAATATGTTTTTTAATTAAATGCTGCTCTGTGTAAAGACTGTCCAATTATATGAAAATTAGATGTCAAGGTGGTCTGTCTTAATCATACAATCACTTGTAATGTTGATTAGTGTGTGTGTGTGTGTGTGTGTTTAAGCTGTTTTCTAGACCAATCAATAAAAACCATATTGAACAAAATAAAAAACAAAAAGACAAACGTTAACTGTTAAATATAACAGTGGTGAATATATTTAGCTACGGTTAAAAGTTATTGTAACACTTTTTTGTAAGGCTAGTTTAAGCGTAGTGGTGTGGTAGTGTGTATTGTATTTTGTTGTATCAGAAGTATATGTTTAGCACTTGTCTTACTCTTCTGTGAGAATCAGGAGGGCTGGACAGCACTCATCAACCAAACCATAGACCAATCCAATCAGATCCAAACGACAGAAGCTTCACTCACTCCATCAGCTAAAGATCTGCCATGTTGCCTCACAACTCAGAGCTGTCAGACCATCAGCTCCACAGGTTTTCAAAACATCAAGTTTATATTTGCGCACTTGGATTCATTTAGCATTTAATAGGGTCTTCATTTGCTTAAGAATCTCATTCTGGATCCATAATTGTGTCGTTAAGCTAACTCATTGTAACGACTCTGAAAGAGATGTTTAAACATCATCATCTCTCTCTCTGTTGTTGATAACAGTAATATTGTTTTGCAAAGATGAGCTGAACTGACAGGCTGTCCGTCATTCTCAGATTTTATCTCTTATTGGCACGATGATGGCTGTTGCCATGGCAATAGCGATGCTCGGCTAATTGAGCTGAACGTGAACATGGTTTCTCCCGCGGGTGCGACTGTTGCGCGCTTGTCAGCGGTTTGCTTTAGATTGGTGTGTGTGTGTGGTCTCTTTGGGATCTCCCCCCGTGATGTCATTTACATTTTGACGAGGACGCTCTCCACTCGTCTGTTTGTCATGTAACAGCAATTCAGTGAAAATCAATCGCATTCCGCGAGGCAAAATTTAGCCGCCGCGGCTCTTAAGCAGCTTTATTATACGTGCATTCCGAGGAGGGGGCGGAGACTCTCATGAATATTAAATAAGGGGCTTTGCACAGGTGACAAAGGTCAACAACTGCATTGTCCAAAAAGCTGATCTCTGGCAGTAGAGGGTTTTACCGGGCGATCTGCACACGCGTGTGTTCAGGAGTCAGTGTGGCGGCACGGATGTGCTCAGCCTCTCTCTCTCTTTCTTTTCTCTCTCTCTCCATCTCGCAGGAATCGTGGCAGATCACAGAGGGTCTTTCATACATGCGTGTGCTGTGAGTGTGCAAAGGACTAGGTCATTGAAAAGAGGGGAGGTCTCAGTTTCTTTAGTGCTGTCAGAGTTGAAGGAACTGCTTATATATATATATCTACCTTAACACACACACACACACGCTATAGTCTCTCTTCTCCATGTAACTCTTTCTTCAAAGTGCTTCACCCCTCATTTTTTCGAGAAGTGTTCCCAGGAGACTTTCTGTCATTCGTTCCATCTCTGTTTCATTTATTTTTTGTAAATGTCACATCTCTTCTGTCTTAACAAAACCATTTTTGTCTTTTTCTCTCTGCTCCTTTGTTCTAATGTATCCATCCATACATCCATTCATTCATTTGTCTCAAAGAAATTGTACCCATATTGTCTGTGTGTGTGGGGGGAGGATTATTGAACCATATACTGGGGATAAATTTGTACCCAGTCGTGAGCAAAACCTGAGAAATCTGAACAAAACCTTCTTTTGGGGACGTCCTCATTTGTAAAAACACTGTAAAATATAGTAAATATAGTAAGTAGTTTTTTAATGTGTGGGCTATAAAAACAATGTAAGTCTATGGAATGTCTCAATTTAGATAGTGGACAAAACCACAAGTTAATGTGTGTAAGTTAATGTGTGTGTGTTTTTACTAAACAGTTGTGTAATAACTAATTTCTTGTGGAGGTGAACAGCAAAAACACACTTGTACATAGTAAACAACCTATTCCAAAAAAAAAACAGAACTAGCACTTTCTTTTGCCATTTTTGTCTTATCGTGGGTGTGTTCGGCCATTAATTGTGATGCTTTTTGCACTATAATTCAGACTGAGATCATTTGAGACACTCACCCACACTGACATGCCTAAGAATAACCTGTATTCATCAGAATTTGAATAACTGTATAGAGTAGCTATAATGCGTCGTATGAGTGTGAATAATGTCTTGTGTGTGTGTTTGTGTGTCCTTATGCTTAAATTCACACAGCAGGGGTTTAATCCAGATGTTTGGAACTTGAAGCCTCTAGTTTTTGCCTTTCATAGTCTTCTCAAGTACCTGGAACTTTCCATCGTTCTTTCTTTCTTTTCTCCAATAGACCATTTCCTCTCTCTCTCTCTAAGCTCTTGGGGCGGGCCGGGGTCCTTTCAGTCTCCAGATTTCATTTCAGGTGTTTTATCTCCAGAGGACAAAGCAGCCCACTGGCCCTTATCAGAGACACACACTGACGTGAAAACACACACACTTGTCCAAAGAGAGCTGTCAAGAGCAGTTTGATGGACTGAAGGATGGCGACCCGTCTATCCATCCTGCTCTTCAACTGATCCATCTCTGAAACACACACACACATACCCAGCTAACAGGGACTGTTCTCAGAGCATTGGCTAACGTTCTTTAAAAGTTCTCTCCAACTTAGCAAAAGCGTTCTTGCAGTAGCATTAATAAAACATTTTTAAATGTTAAATATCACAAACGTTACTAGAACATTCATTATTTTGCATGTTCCTAGAACATTCAGAATAATATTTTTTACATTTTAGTTGCATTTTTGGAAACATTAAAACATTACAGGTTCGTACAACCAAAAATTGGCTGGTACATACAGTACAACTGTGATCACATGCAGCTTTTGCTAAACTGTAGATCTTGAACTTTTTTTTGTGGTATTCTGAGACAGAGCTCTGTGCTGTATATTTGTGCTGTCTGCATTGTGCATCAAACCGTATTTCAAAAGAAAAATCCATGAGATTTCAGAAGACACACACGCACACGCACACTGTGAGGAATGAGGCCGTCAAGACTCATTTTTACACCAATTGGATTTCAAAGTAATAAAACATACAGAAATATTTAAGAAATTGCCAACATGCTGTTGAAGGCAAACAAACGGAAAGCCATTGTGCAGATGTATTTGAATCTGATTGAACTGCTCAAACACACACACACACACACACACACAAGACCAATATGTGCTATTATGCATAATATCTGTCTTCACACCATAAATCACTATTAACGTCTGAACATGTATGTGTGTGGCGTGTTCTGTCACAGCAGCTCGGCTCATTACACACAGAGAGATTATTCTGTGCTGTGTGATTGTCATGAGACAGCATGATGGATGCAAATCTCACACACACACTTTCTATTTTTACACTGAGGAATTGGTCTGATAAGACGTCCATTGCAGGGCTCTCCACTCTAATAGCTTTCTCGCCGAAGCTGATAAAGACGTCCAGAGCTGAGAATGACAACAGCGTGTGGTTGGCATGGTAACAGTGTGTGTGTGTGTGTGTGAGAGAGAGAGAGAGAGAGAGAGTGAGCAGGTCGGTCTAATGAAAAGCCTCGTTAACAGTAAAGGAGATGATGAGGGGTTTGACACGCAAGCCCATTTAAAACAAACTCCAGCGAGAGAGATTGTGATGCATGGAAGAGTTTAAGTACCAGGATTGTTTCACAGCACTGGATCTTCCTATGAATCTAATGGTCATGAAATCAGTCTTTGATTTTATTGAGTTTATACAGACAAAGCTTCTGCATTAAGTATGATCTACTTTGCAGGATATTCTGGCCAAGAGCTGCCGAGAATGAAAGTGGCTGCCTGACTGACACTGAAACTTAGGGGTGGTCCAAGGTAAAATAGTTAATTCTACAATAATAGTCTTCAGTCTGACCATTAAAAAAGTCCAGTAATCGCTCAACAGTGTCTGAGAATGGTAGTATAGAAAAATAAGAATTATTGTGTAAAGACTGGGGACACCAATTGTTTGTTTAAAAGTAATGCATGCTGATTTTTTTCACAGATGTAACTCTAATCAAAGTAAAATTTAAAGATCTTGTGGAAGTTTAGTTGCTAGAAATTCCCTCAAGCATCTTTCAAATATTTGACTTCTCTCACCTGAGGAACTTTAGCAAATCCAATGATTAGGTCTACTGCATCAACCCAGTAGCTTGTAAACACAACCGGCCACCGTTTGTTTGTTTTTTTTGTTGACATTTAGGAGGCAATTCTGAAACAAACAAATCTGAGAACAAAAATGAATGCACAGGTATGCGTAAATATATCTTGTTCACTTGCTACCAAGTGCTTCAAAGAACAAATCTTGAATCTCAGAGGTTTGATACTATGAACCTCACACACTTCAGATATCTAGCCAGCTGCCCACGTCTCGCCAACCACAACCTCTTTTATACTGTTGGCACTTTCTTCTTTCTCCATTGCAATGTACAAAATGCCTAAAAACTGTATATTTCAAAGTCATGGCTAGCTGTGCAACATAGCATATTGTGTATCAGTTAGCCTGTATAAACCAGAGCTTGCCTTTGTTTTGGTGTGTGTTATGCATAGGCTGAAAATTTTGCCTAATGTACAAGCTTTCAATACATGCTACACCTCTCTCTCTCTCTCTCTCTCTCTCTCTCACCTCTTCCTCAAAATTTCCAGTTTCTCTGACTAATTACACATTCAGAATTAATTATCAGAAATGTCCCACTTGAGTGCTAATTGCTGAACCTGAGAGGCAGCGTTCAGCTCAGGACTTGTTCAGCATTTTCACCTGGCTGTAATTTAGCTTGGAGTGTGTGTGTGTGTGTGTGTGTGAGAGAGAGAATCTCAGGACAGGGTCTTTGCTAATCATACGGCTGGTTTGTTTTTGTTTGTTTGTTGTCTTTGTCTCTGATGATTTCAGCCCATTGTTTGTTGGTTTGTGTGTGTTTTGTGATCTCAGTAGGCCAGCAGCCATAAATAAAGAGCATGAAGATTTATGAAAGACCCTATGAAAGGATCAGTTAAGTGTGTGCTTTGCTACTTCCTAGTGAGGTGCAGGTGATATTATGGGATGGGACATTCTCTGTCTAGAGAATGGAATTTGATTGGTTAAAAGTGACAGCAATAAAGATTTCAGGTTTTGTCCAGCACAGGAGTTTAAATGCATATATCTGCTCAAAAGTGAATTTTGTACGATACAGAAAGTCTTCAAGCTAACACACATGGGCAAAACTGCAATTGAAAGGTCAGAATATAACACAAATGTTAAAAACCGTCTTAAAGTGTGGCAGTGTCTTGAGGAATGGCACAGTGGTTTCCATGACAACAGGATGCTGGAATGACTGGAAGTGGCTGAGCTCTCTCCCACCCATATCTGTGTCATCAATAAATGTAGTTTAAACCTGGAAACACCAAATTAAACAGTTTTGGTAATAATTAACTGAAACTGTTTCCTTTGTGGCTACACAGTGGGCTCCACTTGCCTTTCACACTTAAGAAAAGTCAGAATAAAGCAGTGAGATGTATTTTCTTATTCTGTTCTGGAGAAGAGAGTGTGATCTCTGACAGAGCTGACATTTAAAGCCCACACACACTGAGGCTGAAGACACTCGAGTGATTTCCCATTTCTTTGTCTCATACCGTTGATCTTTCTCTGTCAGTAATGTGTCGTTCTTTGTAAGGAAGCGTGAATTCCTGCAGCTGGAACATCACGTCTGTGGATATCTCAGAATGATCATGGAGATCTGATGAGAAGCTACTTTACCCTGCTTTAGCTTTCAAATCCCATTCATTTTAGCATCTAGCAAACATCACAAAACAGGTTTAATGTTAACACGCGAAACCCGTGAGGTGTTGCTTTCTTTCCATGTAATCACGTGTCATTTTATTAGTCTAATTTCGAACTACATTTTAGCAGGTAGTTCTCATTTAAAATTTACATTTGATGTTATTGTGCATGAAACACTTTCTGTGTGTGACTCAGCCTGTGTTTTAGGGAATGCACTGAGGCCGGTGTGTGAGATGTGTTGACTAATCTGTCTCTATAAGAAGTGGCGGGTTTAACGGATAAATAAACAAAAGGCTTTATGTAAGGGCGACACTGAGCTTTGCGGTAAAGCTGATTCCT
>JAZGTK010020657.1:0-10895 GCA_036877625.1 Ambastaia sidthimunki
GTACAATCACGCAGTGCTTCCAGTAAAACAGACACACTGTTGATACACTGCCAAGATCTTGTGTTATCCTCAATTTGAAACTATGTAATTGGGTTAATTATGTAATCACCATGTATTTTAGATACCACCAGAGCAGGTAGGACACTGTATATTTAAGTATATGTAATGTTCAAACTGTGACTGGACATAATGACTATTATTATAAATTTTAAATTAAAGGATGGTTCTGTATTGATGAATGATGTCATCGTAACAGGTTGTCATCTGAGATTGTCTTCTTTGAAAATCATGCACAATTTAAAGACATTTAATCTACTGACACTTTAATAAATGCACAGTGGCAAAGCTTATTTAACAGTGGCTTGTTGAGGAGAGTGTTGGGTTAACCTCATGTAACCCCCTCTTAAAGCTGATTACATAAGGCAGCTCGGCTCTCCCACTATCAGAAGATATTACAGTACATAACACTGCTTTCACATTTCCTGTTCTGTCTCCTAACTCCTAGTTTTAGGCTGGTCTTGTACATTTTAAGCCTCATTTTAAGAATAAATGCTGCTTTCCATTAAGGATTCCAAGTTTCCAGATCTCCTCCACTACACTGGAATCTTGATCTCAGCAACATGACTTTCAGACTTCCTAATTGAATTTCCTGACTGTGAGCACAAGCAGAAACACAGCAGATAAAGATGTGGTTTTGGAATTTGAGCATTGTATGACATTAATTATTTGACAGTTATGTCCAGTCATCTAATCTGATTGGATAAATGTTCCTAAAGTGTTGAAATTTAGTGTAACACCACTGGGACACTTTAAAGATGTAGTTTTTTTAAACAGAGTTTTACATAAATGTATGAACATCACTTTTAGGAATAAAAATTAAAATGATGTCACAGACACTGTTCAGGCAGAGAATCATGACATGATCTGTGCACAATGCAATGAAGCAGCCAGCCTCATAATGACACAAACCAACAACAATGTGGAAGAACATAGAACTTAAATCGATAAATGTTCATTGTGGATGTGTATAGAAAAATGTATATGTCTGGGAACAGAAATAAACTTTTGCTGTGATGCAGTCAGCAGTTTGTAAACAAATCTAATGCATCCAGGCCAATATGTGTTAATACAGAGTTCAGAATCACTAGTACTATTGGGACAAATTTACCTCTTGTTTCTTTTTGAAACATAAATTGCAAGTTACTTGCGGAGTCAAACAAACTTGATTCATGTCAGTTTGCATATAAACAAACTTTGTACATATTTTGTATCATGTTTACAAACACTTGAACAAAACTAATACCCACATAAGAATGTTATTTCTTGTTTTTTCCAATCCAAGTTAATATTTTTATGTCTAAACTAATACGGTTGGATGTAAACCCCTACCTGATTAAATGGTATATTTCTATTCTTAAAAGTAGGATTAAAAGGATTGAAAGTCAGATATTTTAAAGTACTCTTGATTATACTGTGTTAATTTAGGTATTAAAGAACGCAGAGATCCCAGAACAGCAACACCTGCGGTTAAATAAATTAGAATGTGATGTAGTGGTGTGGCAATAAAGCACTCATAATTATTACGAAAAAATGGAGGAGATAATATTTGGGCCTGCCTCTGACACTCACAAAACACCCAGTTGTTATGTGAACATATACTGTCTACATGGAAACACCATATAGACAGTATATGTAAATAAAATCAATGCAAAAAATTTACTTAGTAAAAAAGCAGATTATTTTTCATGCGTGTGATTATGAGTGTTCTGCAGTACTATTATTCTTTATGGTACATCAGCCTGACTGTTATTTTAAAAACAAAGATGCTGAACCAACTTGTGTTCTAAAATAGTGGGTCAGCCAAAGGTATATGAGCTATCTTATAAAAAACGTGTAAGGCTGGACAATAATATTGACGAATCGTGCTATATAATAAGTTTGTACTTTTACTATCTAATCCGTGGTATAAGGTCCCAAAATATAATCATATTGATACAGAATACAGTCGAAAGAATTCCTTTGTACATCAAGCTGTATTAGAGCTGAGTTAAATCTATATCTCAAAAATAAGACAGTTTTGAACACTGATCTGTTATGTACCTGGTCAATAACTGATTTTTTGTATTAATTTTTAGCCCAAAGAAAGTTACAAATTGCAGTTAACGTTTAAGATACTTCATATTTATAAAAATTGTTTAAAGTAAGATCACTCTCACTGTTGAACTGATTACTAGCATTCCTGCTCATGTGATGTTGCTTTAGTATATTTTGCACCATATCTACACTAAATATCTTTTTTTTTTTTTTTAGGATCCACCCTATCACAGTCAGCCTCATATGCACCCTCGAAACCAATCTGCAGGCCCCAAACCACGTGCCAGCACTCCAAACCCTCCCATCCCACCCAAACCTCCCCAATTCAGCGCTCAACCTCAGATCTACAACAAGACCCCCTCCGGAGATGGAACACCCAAGGGCAGTACCGATCCCAAACCAGCCTCAAGCTCCTCATCTACCCCTGCCCCACTGAGCGATAATTCCAGCCTCGCTCGCGTCCAGCAAGTTCTGGCCAGAGTCCAGCTTCTTCAGGAGGATGTGGATGAGTTTGTGGGGAAAAAGACGGACAAGAGCTACCGGTGCCTGGAGGAGCTTTTGACAAAGGAGCTGCTGGAACTTGACTCTGTAGAGACGCATGGGCAGGACGTCGTTCGGCAGGCACGTAAAGAGGCTGTTCAAAGGATCCAGGCAATATTGGACAGTCTTGAGAAAAAGGCTTTCTGAAGGATGGATTGATGGTTCATGTTTTTTGTTGTCTAGATTTAATTTGATTTGTCTCACTGTTTAATGAGCACAGATAAGGGTTCGCCAGTTAGTCGCTTTAATTGTGTCCAGCACCTTCTAAATGTGTGTTGTTTTGGGGTTGTCTACCCTAATTAGTAGTCAAAATGAAGGCAACCATAATATTTGCAGTGCCATTCTTTAACCATTGTTCTGTCATCCAGCAAAGAGCAGTGGTGCTCTGACATCTGCTCAGAATTATTACTTTTTTCTTTCTAAGATTTACTTTTTTTCCTTTGAGTCAGGTCAGGCCAAGAAATATAAAACTTGACCACTTTAATCTTGCAGGGTTTTTTGGTTGCACAACTTAATAATTCTATCAATTACTCCTTTTGCATTTTGATTACTGTATTATTATACCAGTACATTCTTGTTATATTTGGGTTAATGAATAAAGTAAGGTCAGTTGTTTGGTAACTCATTGCATTATCAATTTCACTCATTTACTTTCATTTGTAAATGTTCTTTTAACTTAATTCTTTAGTTTCCTTATTAATAAACTAACTTTATAATATAGGTAACTGATAAGGTTGCACTCACTAGTTCATGTTGAACCTGATCATAGATCTGTTTTGTCCAAACTGAGGGTTACAAACTCACAGAATAAACTGATCTTGGACCACATTACTCACACTGACATCAGAGCCACGATTCATTTCCATTGTTAAAATTATAATTTCTTTGGCCCACATCTGGATTTTCATAATTGAAGTTTTATCATCTGCACAGAGGGATCTGCTAATTTTTGAATAAAATGCACTCTTGATAGAAAAAATATTCCTTTTTTACTAATATTATTCCCTCTTTCTCATCTTCCTCTGACAAGCAATAGCAACACGCAGATCATGGGTTTGCCATTGTGTGGTGTAAACAAAACAATACAAATACAAGATTTTCGAAATATTATGTCCCAGCTTCCCATTTCAACAGGAACATTTCATGCATTTTATTTGTCAAACCATGTCATCACAATTCACAAAGTTCAACAATTGCTTCACAGCAAACATCATCTGCTGTCTTAATGTTATTTTGTTGTTACTTCCCTTAACTGTGCACCCGCATCTCACCTTTTAGTATAAGTCCTTGTGTTAATATGATTTGTCCTGTATTTCTGAACATTTTTTAGCTATATTTGGACTGTTTTTCCTGTCTTTCCTTCGTTAGCAGGATTATTATCTATAGCTGATGCAGGTGGTGAAAACCATTAACGTGAATCTATGGGCCTCACAACATTGTTTACAGATAAGCAGTGAGCCTTTTTTAATAAAAGACATTATGAAATAATGTACAGTTTATATCTGAAGAACTGGAGTGGGGATGTGGATTACGGACAGAATATCAACACTTCTTCATGGAAATTAAACGTTCCCTTTAACTTCACCACATTTAATACTTTGCACCAAAGTCAGTTACATCATGGACCGTTGAACAGGTCTTCCTCCTACCGCAAGGATTTATGTTTATGTTTTGTAACAAGAAAAAACTGTGCCATAATATCAACAGGTGCTTTTTCATATCACGACAGAAGTGTATCAAACATAAAACTGTAAATTGACTGATCCCTGCATGATGTCTCAAATCCATGTTTAATTCCATGTTTTCACTCTCTCTCTGTGTAAATTATGCCTTGATATGTATACCTGAAACTGTTTATTAGATAAAAGATAAGTATATTTGTATAAGAAATATATTGAGAACACATAATATAAGGACCAAACACCTGCCTGCTGAAGTCTCCGTTGTAATGCATGTTTTTAAACACACGAGGAGGCTGTTTCCTTATAATATTGTAGGACTGAACTAGGTCAACTGTAGGGTTTCTCATATTAAAAATCAAGACATAAAATGATTGTGTCTTCGGCTCACAAAATAAATGTCCAGTAGGCAATATAGGAGTGTTTTAATTTAAGTAAAATCAATATAATGTATTATGTATAAATATATATCAAAGAAATTATCCACAAAACTAGTTGATCCTAGCAAAACTGTGTTGTATGCGCTTCTACTTAATGATTTAATACAGTATACATAAATTAGTCTGTACATACCCAGTGTCATGCCAAATGGGAGTTGTGTACATCATGTAAGAAGACACCAGTGATGCAGTCACAAACCTCAATTTTCACAAAACCAATGATCTATTCATTTCACTAGGAAGCTTATGGTAATGTTGCCATTTACACTTTTCCTACAGTGTTTTGGTAGGATGTGTTCCTGGACCATAATGGAAATTCAGAGGAAAATAATAAGTTCATAAGAATTGTATACAAGCTCCTTACCCAGTCCTAAACCTTGTCCTTACTTACAATCTGATTGGCTAATAGAAAGCTTGGTGAGGACCAACAATGTTGATCCAGGAAAATGTTTTCTGATAAAATCACGCTGGGTGTGATTGTTTTTGTTAAATATGATATCCAACTGTTTAATGTGTAATGTAAATAAACTGTAAATCATTCAATGGAAATATTACATTGTAGATGTAAGTGATCTGGTTTGAATACGCAGGCCGAAATTAGTTATTGAACGACATCCAACTCCCTTGCCTTAAAATAACCTCATCTACTTTTTACATGGAGACTATGAATGAATTAGGAATGGAAACTATGAATGCTATGAATAGACAGTTTAACTAACAAAGTGATCAGACTTCATTAAATACCTTCTTCAGGCATATATATGGACCTAAACTATTTGCTGCGCCCTAAACAAACGGAATTAACTTCGCAGACTGGCTTTACCATCACATTTAAAATCTAACATGTCTTACAGGTCGAAATATTCAGAGTGGCGCGGCGGCAGCGCACGGTCAGTTCAACCGGAGGTTGACTTCACCTCTCCCGGTCTAGCGGTGATGGAAGTTGAACGTCTTCTGTTCACTGGGAAAGCAATAAACAGTCACGCAGATGAAGTTTGGCCCAATCTTTACATCGGCGACATGTGAGCAAATGATACGAACCTCATTAATTTGTACGGAGTTTATTTCCGTAACTCCAATTACTTATAGTTTTAAGTGAATTATAGTAAACTGACTTGATACTGATCCCAACTACTTTTTTAAATTGATCACGATCACGTTACGTAGTTATCTGCTTGCCAATAAAATCCCAAGTGTTGTACACGTTTTTGAGCACAAGAGGGAGACTTTAATGTTGTTGGACAGGAATAGTTTATTTGTAAGCAACAGATAAACTGGATAGAAATGTACACAGCATAGAAAAAACACAAATTTTATAGATTCCTCAATATAATGCAATAATAGCATGCATTTCTTCTCTAGGAATATAGCTGAAAATCGTGCAGAACTGGGCAGACGTCACTTCACTCATGTTCTGAACTGTGCTCACAGCTCCAGACGTGGCAGTGAGATCTATGAGGGCATGGGCATCACATACCTTGGCATAGAAGCACACGATTCACCCACATTTGACCTGAGTGCCGAATTTAACACTGGGGCCGAGTTTATACATAAAGCACTTAAGGGGGGAGGTGAGCGTTTATTTATCCGTAGACCTTTATTTATTTTTCTGTGTTCTTGCAGTGCAATTTCAACTATATAACACGCCTGAACCAGCTGATCAGGGACTTCAGGTTACTTGAGAGCTGTGTTATAGAGCAGGATTTGAGTTCAGATTAATCTCAAGAAGTAGAACTGAACCACCATGTCCCAGCCCATGAAACCTCCGAGCTTATAATTATCCACCATTCTCCACTAAATCACTAAACTCTAATGTCTTCTAATCAAAGGCAAAATCCTGGTCCACTGCCACGTTGGAGTGAGTCGATCTGCAACTATAGTTTTGGCATATCTGATGCTGAAACAAAACATGACCCTGGTGGAAGCAATCAACACTGTGAAAGAGGGAAGAGGCGTCATACCCAACCGAGGCTTTCTGAGGCAACTTATAGACCTTCAAATCAAGTTGTATGGCTACAGAAGCAAATAAGACTTAAAATGTTTAATATTAATAATCTAAAATAAACAATGCGAGTTTCAAATATTTTTGTAAATTTGTAATTTGTAAATACATAAATGTTCCTATTTCAGATAGATAGATAGATAGATAGATAGATAGACAGACAGACAGACAGACAGACAGACAGACAGATAGATAGATAGATAGATAGATTTTGCAAAGCTTGTGCAAAGCTCATAAAAATGTATGCTCGATGACCAAGTACAGCTACGCAAATACCTTACTGCTTGTGTTAATTGCGTAGTTACCATAGCAACCAATCTAGACAAAAATAAACAAAACACAGCGATCGCTACAAGGCAGCGAGGAAGGTAATGTTGTCTTTATTAATTTGTTACTTTGATTAAATGCTTGTTTTGAACGTTTGTGCAAATATTGTAGCAATATCCATATCGCTTTTCTTAAAAGGGTCCGCTACATTTAAATGCATTTAATAAATCAAACTGATCATTTTAACACACACTGTCGAAAGATATGGCAAGACCTCAAGCAGCAGAACAGCCGCCACCGCATATTGACTCGACACGGGCTCCTGTTGCTTTTGGCAACTGGGCTCTTCCAAAGCTGAAAAATGAGCTCCAGGACGATGAGCTGATGACCCGACAGAGGGCGCTTGCTGCACTTTGCGACCTCGTTCATGACCCCGAGCATGCATATGAAACCATTCTTAATGGTAAACTTCATCATAAAAAATGTATATATGCTTACCATTATTAAATCAAATCTTAAAACTATATAAACCATTAATGTTTGACCCTTCAGAATGCACTTATCAAAGTATTTCTATCCTCCTGATTATAGAAACTATAATACATCTGCTCTATTTACAGGTTGTATGGAAAACCTTAAGCTATTACTGCAAGATAAAGATGGTTTGGTAAGAGTCAAAACTACTGAAGTGCTTTACGTGCTTGCTTCACATAGTTTGGGAAGGTGAGAATGACCAGTTAGTTAAAGCGCTATTTGTTAAAAAAATACTTGATTTACTTCTTTAACTGATTGAATATTAAATTTACTTTATTAACATGTGCATGTTCATGCAGAGATGCCTTTTTAAAATACGACATCATAAGACCCCTCGCAAACCTGTTGGATGACCCTGTGGATGCCTGTCGTAAAAACGTACACCAAGCCCTTAACAGGATGGCTGAGTTTTCCTCAGGTAAGAAATGTTGGTTGGTGGGTTCAGGGAGTCTGAGTCCAAGTGAAGTGAATTTCAAGAAAGGACTTTGCTCCAGTTCAAAATGTAGAGAATTTACATATTTTATCTACACAATAGCCTATAAATGCTATGCAAATTTCATAAGTAAATATAGTGAAATTTTTAACATCTGTGGTTTAAAAATATAAAATACATCCCAACTTGGGTCCCCTCAGTAAATCTTGTCATTTCCACCACTGACTGTAACATGGCTTTGAATAAAAGTGTCTTAATTTAAGATATTTTCCAGTCTTAAGCTCTTAAAGCTGCAGTCAGTACTCAGGCAGTTTGAAAAGCAGATGATTTACTTTATTTGTATCTCTTCAACATCTTCTCTTTCTTTCCCTCTCTGATTATTTGGTACAGGAGCAGTATTTATGGTGTCTATGGGGCTGGTGCCTAGACTGGTGCTTAAGGTTCCAGTTGAAGAGGAGAGCATCCGTGCTCTGATTCTCTCCACATTAAGCAGTTGTATCAGGGAGAATGCTCAGCCTGCTCTAGAGTGTGATGCAGTTCCTGTCCTGAGAGATCAGCTTTCTCACCCCTCCCCAGACATCCGCCAGGCAGCAACATCTGCCTTAGCAGAAATCAGGTAGACAACAAAGAACCCAACAATGAAGTTAAGCCTACTAAGGCAATTCGTGAACAGAGGCAAAAAAACTTGTGTGAGTCATGTGAAATAAAAAGTTCAAAGGGCCTTTGAGCAAAATAAAAGCCTGACTTTCTCTACTGTTTTCTCTCAGTGTTCCTGCAAATGGCAAGCTGAAGGTGTGTGAGGAGGATCTTCTACCCTTGATGGTCAAGCTGCTGTCAGATGATGACCAAGGGGTCATTGCAAATGCTGCAGCGACTATTATGAACACAGCTGTTATCACTAAAGGTCAGCACATAATCACGATGAAGGGCCAATACCCAACTAACAGGGAACATTTGTAGAATGTTAACCAATGTTAAAAGTTCTCTCAAAGTTATCAAACAGTTCTTGCAGTAATGTTAATAGTCTTTTTTAACATTATACACATATCAAAAATGTCATTCTAAATTTGTTTAAAATTTGTTTAAAAACAGTACAGAATTAAAAAAGTTTGACTAACATTTTTATAACCAAGCAACAATGTTAATGCAATGTTAATAAACTGAATTTCTAGAATTTTCCATTTTCCATTTTTTTACATTTTTGTTACTTAATGAAAACATTAGAGCAACCTAAAATTGTTAGCTGGGTAGATGTTATTGTATTCTGTATTTAGTAGCACAATATTTGTATATGCATATTTTTTGTTTCTATTTTCATTAACACATTAACATGTTTTCAAGCTTTACAAAGAAATAACACCCTAACACATGTATTAAATGATGTCAACGTGATTCCCTGTTTCTGTTTGCAGGTAAGCATGAGGCATTGAAAGCCGGGGCCATCGCTCCTCTGCTGCAGCTGGTGGCGAGTGAGAACAGAGGAGTGTGTGCCAATGCCCTGCATGCCCTTACAGTCCTGGCAGAGGTTCCTAGTGCCAGAACACAGCTGCTGGAGCATGTGCCTCTGCTGAGGACCAGACTCCAACACCCTGCCTCCTTCATCCAGAGAGCTGCCTCCACGGCCATTGAAGTCATCTCCTGGAGACCATGAAAGAGAAGAAACAGAGCACGAGAGGATTCTGCTGACATAAGACCTTATTGTGATAAATAAATGGATAAAAATGTGTTAATTTATAATTAATCTTAAATCCTATCACTTATACACACACACACTGAGAAAATACATACATATGATGTTGACAGCACAAAAGAGTGTTTTATAAATAACACTGTGTTTTAAATACTGTGGACTATTTAGGTTTTCTTTTTATACAAGTCAAAATATAAATGTCTTCATAGATATGTAACCATATTGTTATATGTGGTGGAAATGTGCAGCGTCATGTTTTCGTTAACCCCTCGGTGCGGCGAATGGATTGAACCGGCGGTCAGTGGCAAGCGAGCACGTTTGTGCTATCTGTCACACTACATGCGGCGTCAGGACAGATAAATGCTTGTCGCTGGTTGTTGGCAACCAGCTCGATTTAACAGAGGAGACCCGCTGAATTTCGTTTGCCAGCGTTATTCCAAAAAATCAAATAAACGGAAATAAACGGATTATATTACAGGGAAAGCTGCGGATCGGAGAAACTGTATATTTCGTTCAAGAGATTCTATTTTCAGGTTCAATAGGTAAGTTAATGTTTTTATAGAGTGTATGTTAAAATAAATGCATGTGGGAAAACCTTCATCTTTAAGTAACACTAGAACTCATACGAGATTGTAGCTACAGCGATGCCGTCTCGGGTGCGCGGCTGCGCGTGCATGTAACGTGGTCGGTTACTTAAACATTATAATCATATATAATACGTGTGTAATTAGGTTAATGTCATCAGATCAGTTACGTGCTTTTAAGTGTTACGTTTCTGGACCTTCCTAAATGTTAAATCAAAAATCGCCCAACGATGGATGTAGTCGGCAAGATTATGACAGCGGATGTTGCGATGTTTTTACATAACGCGACGCCTGACAGGTGCCTGATGCTAATCTAAAAGAATATTACCAAAAACATCAGTTTCTGTATTAAAACACGCTCAGTGAATATCTTCGTGTACAGTGGTCTGTTATTAGTCGTTTCCAGACAAACGTTGTTGAGTGGTAGAGTGTATATTTTTAATTATGAGTGTATATCATTATCCTAATGGATATTGTATAGGATACATTGTATATTTTAAGTTGCAACATTGTTTAAACGTTTGCTGAGAAATATGAGAGCATTAGGAATGTCCGATGAGATGTTTACTAAAAAAACATCCTGATCACAAGAAACTCTTTTGTAAGACAGGTTAATGTTTCATAAACAGTGG
>JAZGTK010020658.1:0-10894 GCA_036877625.1 Ambastaia sidthimunki
TAAAAATTGTTAATAAAAATGTATCTTAATAAGCCAACTGTTATCCTGTAGTACATCGTATTAAAAAGACACAGCACATCAGAACTGACAGCCTGGCATTGAACTGTCAATTAAATTCTGTTAGAATCAGCCTCCATTTTAAAATGATTTTTTCTCACTTTCAAACAATACAGTGACTGTTGAGCTGATCTGTTGCCACTGGTAACAAGGGAGCTGGAAAAAATCCATGGCATCGACTGTCACAGTTGTAAGAAGTAAAGCCCACAGACGGCATGCTCTTAAGAATCTGTACTTGAAAATGTGATTCGTTTTTCCTCCAGTGCTTTTGTATGGTTCAGAATTGGCTATGATAGGGAGAACACATTTGTTATCTATAGATGCTTTGAAGAACACACACATTACTGAGAGCTGAACACATTTACCAGGAGACCATTTTCTGTTTCAATTTCAAAAGACCCTATTGCTTTTCCAATACACAGTCATTGCTTTGCATCATTTATTCATTTGGCAGATGCTTTTATCCAAAGCGACTTACAGTGAATTTAAGGTATGCATTTTTATCAGTACTTGTGTTCCCTGGGATCGAACCCACAACCTTTGTGCTGCTAACGCAATGCTCTACCAGTTGAGCTACATACTGTCTCATCACTGTCGCATCACATTAGCGACACAGGTCTGCTGCTATGCTAAAAATAATTAATTCTCTTCACTGTTGTAGAAGCACGAGCTGGCAGTGAGATGTGACCCTGAATGCTGCTGGGCTGCAACAGAAATTTCTGAGGACACCTGAGCACATAGTTTCTATTCAGAAAGCCACAGCTCTGCCTGGACTGTCCATCTCTTCTGGTAAAATCAATGGCTGGAAGATGAAGCCTCTGCAGTGTGCACATTTTCAACCAATGGCTGTGCAGAGTAAAGATTAAGTTGGTGCTTATAACCTTCTGAGAACAGTAGCAGAGATCGGACAAGTTTTATTGTTGCCAGTGCAACAGTGTTTGAAAGTGAGATAAATTCCTTCTGTTTGTATAATGTTGTCTCATGACATCTACTCACGTCCTGGATAAATAAGTTTACTTCCCCGAGCTGTTGTTGTGTTCACACAATACAATTATACACGTCTTAATATTTTACCAACATCCTGAAACGTGTGGGACTTTCTGACTTCTGTGGCAGTTATTGGTGAAGGGAAACCACTGTGGTCGGGTGGCCCGCAACACATCACATGAATTATTGTTTCTTATTCTAAGTCACTTCTGCACCAATTTCTCACCACGGTTCCTGAATCCATCATTCCGGCTGGAGATTTCCAAGCGCTTAAACACACCAGTTTGTGTGCACAGATTTTCAACAGAATCTGCCTCACTCAAAATGTCATGCTGAATGCATCATTCATATTGATAAAAGTACAACAAAACCTACTCATGCAAAAGATACAATAGTAATGAAACAAGTTGAAAGAAGTGTGAACAGAAGATTCACTTCACTATTTTAAAAAGCAGTTAATGGGAAAAGACAAAGATCAATTTTTTATTACTTTAAATTTAACGTCTTCATTTCTGTATGTAATAATCATCAGCCTGCTCTCTCTGGTCAAATATATTAAACTTGTGCATTCAATGAAGACAGAGAAACATTCAATAGCTTTTAAAAGTCTCCAGTGAGTAGCTGCAGTCACGCTGCTGACAGGAAGCGAATGGATCATGTTTTGTTACGTTGTGGTTTTGAGTGAAGAAGCCACTTTAGCAGGATGACCTCACTGAGCTCTGCTCTTCATTATCTGATCAATCTGCTTCAGGCTGTGAAACATTTCTACTGTCTTCTACAAGACAAAAAGTCAAAGCCAAGATCAAAGCGTGGTATGAAACAAACAAACAGCACAGCAGCTGTAGCGGAATGAACAATGAGATTTACGAAAGTAGGACACGTTTCTTAATCAACACCGTTTCTATCAACCAATTAGAGTCTAACCCCTTCCCCCAAAATCACAGGGCTCTGATTGGTTGATAGAAATGTTGCATGTTGTAATTCTTTCTGTAAAACTTTTTCGTTTTATATCAGCCTAATACACAAAGACAACTATAAGTAAAACAATTACATGCAGATTTTCCTGGAGTGTAAACCCTGTGACTACATAGTGCTTTCAAATCAGGATCTTGTTTGATTCTGACAGAGCGACAGAATCGGTTTAACCAATACTTTGAGTCTGAGATGTGTTTGTGGGACTAACATCCGATGGGGGAGCTGTCTGAAAATCCTTTTGATTCAATGTCATTATTTTGGGATTTATGATGGTGGTTGATACAGGGGTCTGCGTTCATTTCAATTGTAAAGCATGGTTTCATGGTAATGAAGAGCGGTTGTGTTTTTGTGGTGTTGGATTGAGAACATTAAGAGGGTGTGCAGATTGTGTGTGTGTGTGTGTGTGTGAGGTTTGAGACGGGTCCAATATTAAAATGTGAAGTTCAGCTAAAGAAGCTATCAGCTATCTACACACTTTATGAGTTTGTTATGTGCAGTTATTGAGATTATTGTATATCCTTAAAATATCCTTGGATATTTGTCATTGTCATTTGTACAGCTGCTTTGCAACAATGTGCCATATTGAAAGTTGAAATTTAAAAATACTTAAAATACACAAATACAATTAGAAATAGGGGAATATAGCAGCCAGTGAAATCCAGGTCAGAAGATGTGATCTTGAGGGAATTTGATGAGCAGAGTTTATATTATAATTTCTGCCTTTGAATTTAGACTTGTTTGTGGGCAATCTGAGCACAGTTAGACACAATGCTGATATTTTTATAAAAGTAGTTCTATTTTTTGGGATCTTTTTCTCAGAGGACAAATCCAGGACGCAGGAGACTTGAAGAGAAATCAATTTACACACCTATTTCTAACACGTGAACATGTAACAGATAGGCATGTCTCGCACCCAGTTACTGGTAGTTCAGTTACAACTACCAGGTGAATGTTACGTCACCTGATTCATATAAATGAGCTGGACTGATAAGGTTGATAAAACACTTTTCTCACTGTCTCCGCCCCTCATGAGGACTGAACAACAGACCTTAGCAGGTTGAAATATCCTTCGCTAAAACTGTTTTTCAGCACTTTGTTAGTCTGGGTTAAATGTCTGCGGTTGGAGACAGAGGTGAGAGATGAGGTTTCACTTCTGTACTGAGGCACGTGATGACCTCAAAACTCAACACCACCTCCACAATTAATGAGCAATTATCAAAGCAAAAGCCCACTCAGTGTCTAAACTGTCAACAACCTTCCAGCCTCTCTAATGCAAGCAGTGTAAACTTTATAATTGCTTTCAACACAGAATAATGAATCAATTTTGTGTCTGATTTCCATATGCAGAGAAAATGAATGCAGTGTAATGTGCTTTACTTTTCTAATTGACTCCTTCATTTTAGGCTGTGTCTAAAGAAAGAACAAACCGCTACAAAATTAAGCAAGAGATTTGCATTGTCTCCATGTCAGGGAACGCCAGTGACAAAGATGATGCTTTTCTCATTTCTATGAAAATGCCATAAACTTTAAATGGATAAACAACAATTTCCACCTCTGCCTTCTGTTCTCATTGAGGCAGTAACCGTATATCAACATCATATTGATCCTTTGAGGTTATATTTATCCCAGGCACACATCATGAGAATAATGTCAACCATATGAATATGACAACTCCATAAAGCACGGAATGAAAGAGAACATTCTTGCTATAAATGTATTTATAGTTCTGCTGCGTTCCACTTTAGTTATAGTTCCACTATAGTTCCACTTTTTTAAGTCTTCACGGTTCTGCCCACCCGGCGAGCCTTATGGGATCGGCCCCCCGTCTGAGCGCTGGCGGGGGGCATACTTGACAAATCCAAGCAGGCAAAGCAATTGAAAGTCCTCCTTCTTCTGGCAGACATGTTCCAAGGACAGTGGCAGGAATGTTTTTTTCTAGGAACACACAGTTGATAAGCAATGGAGCAGGACTGTGTGTGTCTTTGTGTGTTGATCAGGTTTTGTTGTCTTTGCCCAGATGTACAAAGAAAGTATAACCTGAAATTTTTAGAGAACTTTAAATTAATCATGTCGAGGTTTGAGGTTGAGGTTGAGGTTTATAATCACAAACCCAAGTATGACCAAAAGTATTAAACTCTTATTGTGACAAGCAGTAAGAGCAAATTAATTGTGCAAATTAAACAGGAAAATGTTGGGTGGCAACCAACTGCTGTAAGGTGAAAACAGTGACGTCTGGTCATAAGCGTTTCAAAATCTGCCAATAGTGCTGGAGTTTCAAAGGCATTCAGTGTTTAAATCACACGGTAACACAATGCTGTGTTTAATTCACTTTTAAATTTGCATTTGGAAACAATGTAAACATTTTTCCAGCTTTTTAAGGCTCTTGCCTCTTCCAGTAACTCACCACTGAACCAAGAATTGATTTTAAAAAATAAGTATTGTAAAAAAATAATATATAAAAATAATTTGATTATTTGATTAAAAAAAACGAATAAATAAATAGCATATTATACACACGACTTTACAGTAACCCTAAATACGGTCATATTATATGACTTAGCCTCATATATATATATATATATGTATATATATGAGGCTAATGTTGTCATATTGGCTGCTTAGAGCAATAAAACCATCAAGACATGAATTTATATAATGGATGGTGCAGTTGATATCCCAGAGAAATTTACCATGGCAACCATAATGTCTTGACAAAATCCAGTTATTCAGTTATTCTGACTGCTGTAAAACTGTAGTACAGTGTTATAAGATCTTCTTCAAACGGTGTCAGGAGCTCAGTCCTTCCTGTTTATTCTGTCATTTGTTTAATTTCATTTTTTCGGACACAGTTTTATTGTAGCAGACAAACTATACTTGTAGTAACTGTGGTATTTTGTTGGACATAATAGTTGCCATGGTAATTTTTTGTAAGGGCACTTTTCCTTTTTGCTCTCTCCTGTCTCTTTTCTCGGCTTTCTCTGTGTACCGTTTTCTCCTGCTGGCCGGTTGTTGCCTCTTTTGTCACACTGGTCATTTATTCCTCATTGTTTTCTTGCTCTGTCACGCTCTTGACATCCTCATAGCCGCTCCATTGGTGGCTTTTTTGGTGTTATTGATTTGAAGTGTGCATTCAGTACTGTGTCAATGGAGGAACTCAATGCAAACCTGATGTGTCCTGAGCCTTTCATCAGAAACACTATACACAGCTGTATATAAGGCTATACTCTTGTTCTCTTTAAACATTGTTGTTAGGTCATCATATGATATCGCAGTGTCGTCTGGGCTAGTTTGTACTTGTACGTGCTGTATAATTCAAAATGTGAAGTTTGGCATATAGCTGTGATTTTCTACTATTTGCTCTGTTTTTCTGTCTTTACCCACTTTTCATCATCAGATTTTAGAAGTTTTGTTTGGTGTGGCTGTAATCGTAAAAGAACTGTAGCCAGGTGTGTAAATAGCAGTTTTAACAGTTAGCAGAAGTCTTACTGGTTTCCAGTCAAAGGAATAAACAAACATGTAGTCGGTGAGATGTAAAGCTAATATGGTCCTTGCAGCGGTTACTGGGCATCATTACATCACCTAATTAGTATTCATGAGCAGGGCTAATGAGTTTATAATGTGCTTCCCCCAAAACCACAGTCTCTACAATGTGCTGTTTATCAGTTTTATCATAGTTGGAGTTGTCTGATTGGACAGCCTCTTATTCATCACTGTTAAAAAATTGCTTGGCAGTGACAAAAGTTTTGATGTATTTTTCCAGCATTGCTCTTCGTTTCCTGTCCTTGTGTTTCCAGCCCTTTGTATCGACAGGAACGTGTCAGATTTTTCTCAGACCGTCAGTGTTTAACTTTATCTGACCTGGTGTGTCCTGATTCCTGTCTAGTCTCTCAGCAGTTCTGTTGATATGCCCCTCAGCTTCTCTCTGTTTACGCTGCTCTCCCTCCGATCTCACGCATCCCCTTTTCAGCCTGAAGTGCCTTGAAACTCTGGAAGTGTCTTGCCTCTGGAATGACCATGGCCTTCTTCACTGTAATTGCTCAAATGCTAATTGGACTGTGAGCTCAGTCCCCAGTGATGCCTTTGGGATTTCTCAGAGTCTAGAGACCAGACTAACAAGCCAAAGAAAGCTTTTAAATTCCAATTGCCACTAGACATCTGGATGGCCCTGAATGCATTTTCATAATTAATACAAAGTCTAGGAGAAGGTGCCTTTTTTTTGATTGAAAGGTCCTTATGCATTCTCCTGGCTAAATATGCAATGGAAAGTGTAAACTTGGCATGCAGGGAAGATGACATTTGAAAAAGAGCAATATTCACTTAAATTCAAAGTAAGAAAACAGTTTCTCGCTGCCCTGTTGGAGGGTGCTTCTCATTTGCCCCCAACGTCACGCTGGCACCAAGAAAGCATGTGATATTTTCTTTTATTGCACCATTCAGATCTGTTCTAAAACAATTTAGCCTGAATTAAGCTTCCTGCCTCTCAGGAATTTCAATCAAACAAATTCCACTACAGTATTCTACATCCTGTACAAACCCCTCTAATCCTGCCCAAGACTGCAAGAAATCACGCTTGCACTTCTCAGAGAGGACAACTGCAGTTTTGACTGGAGACTGTGCAGTGAAGGCTTAGTGGTTAGGACAGAGCGTGTTGCCTATCAAAAGAGATGGTGGCGTAACAAAGTGGGGCTAAAGGTAGCAGTCAGAGCACCGTGCTGATGGAGAGCGTATCTGTCCGCTTATACACCATCTGCCTCTCTGCGCACAGCCGCTGGCAGTCATCTGCTGGATGCAGACCTGAGGCCCAGGCGGCAGAGGCTTCTGATTGAGCTATTTAGAGAGGGAACAGGCTCGGAGTGTGCAGTGTGTTGGAGGCCTAGAGGCTGATTTTAGCAGGATAGATTAAGCAGAGACGGATGGTTTGGTCTTGGTTTACAGAAGGTAGTAAGAGAGTTTTATTCTTGGATCACAAAAAATTTTGAAAGTTCTCTGGGATGCATGTGAAAATGGTCACACTCACCAAACTGACGCTCTGGTGTCATTTTAAACACGTTTTGGAGAATCTCAGTCCTTGGCTAAACGTTGAAGGCTGGCATCATTTACTCACTCTCATAAAATAAAAACATAATATTTTATTTACTCACATAATAAAAACTGTGGTGAGCTCAGGGGAATCTGCAAATCTGGAGGCAGTAAGTAACAAAAGCAACATTTCAGTGGTGTGCAGATAAATGCAGCTACAACGACGATTCTACTGAGACTGCCCAGAAATAGGCCACAATTCTGTTGATCAAGAATCTCAATTTTCTCTGGATAATTGGAGCTCGGGGAGTAAAATCTTATGAAGTCTTCTTTTAGTTTGACTGGTTAGGATATAACTCGGTATATGTAATGCAAGTATAGGTGTGCTATGTTTAGTATTCTAACTCAATTCCTCTAACACAAAGATTCCTCTATGCGCTCAGAAATAACCACAGGCCATTGGTGTTGCATTATTCAGCTGAGATCAACATTGTGGTTAATGGTCACAGGTATAAATGGTTTATTTTTGTCATGGCTCATTTGCAGGGCATGTTTATAGCTTGTGTCTATTGTTCAGTCTCATTCTTTACTTAATTATCTTAATTCTCATGTAGCAAAATTGAATGGCTGGACAAAAATAATCAAGATCATTATCAACGGAAGTATCTCAAGCTGTTATTGGGCTGATTGTGAGAGCCACCTTTAAACAAGCCATCTTAAAGGTGTACTATTTTTATTTGTTGTTCAAATGTTTCTATTCCAGCCTAATATGCAGAAACAAGTAATTAGCAGGTTTAAACTGCTTCTGTAAAGCAACATAGTATATAATATCTGATATAATGAATTATACCAGCATACTTTCTTCTGCTGTTACACTGGTGGCATGAGCAGGTAGATCTGCGTCCCACTCACTCTTGTAAAACTCTTTTGACTGAGAAATTAGTGCCAAAACCATTTTCCAGAAAATATATACACAAATGGTCATTTACACATGCAAATTGTCATTTCACAAATTGTTTTCCTCTTTATATTATGCTTGTAACTTAATTTACACATGGTTGAATCTCACATATGCACATTTTTTCATAGGAAACTCTGAGCGGAGTTCATCAGTAAGTTTGTGTGTGTGTAAGTTGTGTTAAGTGTGTGTGTGTGTGTGTGTGTGTTTGTGTGTGTGTGTGTGTGTGACGACACCCTTAACTTCAACTGTTTTGGCTGGTAGGTGTAAAAGAGGGAAAAACATACTGTTGAAATTGAGGAATGTTACTTTCAGGGTTTGGGGGGCATCATTTAAATGCCCCCAAATTGCATCATTTAAATAGTCTTTTGAATGCATCATTTAATGCATCATTTAAATAGTCTTTCTTTGCTGTGCATATATTTTCATACTATCAATATTTGCTTTTATTTTTTATTCTGATTTCTGCAGCATGAACTTACAGCATATCTTGTGTACAAATCTGTGTCAGTGTCACATTTCCAATTTGCCAGAATGTTTATGAATCTCTCTTCACAGCGACTGGTGAGATTTCTGCAGTGTATTTGGAACCTCTAGATGGCGCGGAATAACTTTCACAATAGCGGAAAACAGAATAGAGAGATGTGTTGAGTTTTTCTCTGCAGAAAGCTTTGACTGGTAATAATGTCTTTCTTTCTGCTCTGTCGTGCTTGACCAGCTACAGAAAGACTGTCCTGTTTCTTCACAGGTTTGTATTGTTTTAAATCTCTCTGGGCGAGAAACAGCGCTGGGAGACGCAACTTTCTACCATTTTCTTGTCGTGTTGTGTTTGTCAGTATTAATGTCTTTCTCTGTAATTTGTTGCCGATTTGTTGTCTTTATGGCTCTAAATGAAGGCATGCTGAGTGATGTGAACGACTCTGTGGTGTTAAAGTTGAAATCTCAGCAAACTGTAGCATCCAAGAGCTGCGTGAGAGCAACAAGCAGACTGGTGAATAAAAGCCCAGCGTGCTCTCCAAACGAGCGCTCCGCAGCGCAGCGCAGCGCAGAAGATGCGCCTCATCCATGTCTTCCCTTTCAGTTCACTGCGGTGAGTGTGTTCTGTGTGGCATTACTGGCCTCTTGAAATGCATGAAATGGTTTATAGCTTGAACTCGTGAGGTGGTCAGTAACCTCAGTGGACTAGCATATTCTGCTCACTACTGTACAGTTTCCATCATTCTCATCTCTATAAAGGCTATTGAAAATATCAGTAAAAAACATTTTATTGATATAAAAACAACAAATAAACATTAATTCTCTTATATTGTGTGCTATATATTTTTATGCTCATTTAGTTAGTTTAGCAACATGTTAACATTAGACTCAATAGAAAACAACTAGCATGTGTGCTGGTTGTCGTCTGTGTAAGATTGGGGCTGAGTTGTTGTCTGTGTTCTAAATCACTCATTTATGAGCTTCCATGACACATGACACTGAAGCTGTTGCCTTTGAAGGCAACAGCAGGGCAGCTAACTAAGTTTTAAGAACAGAAAAATGGGTTTATGTGCATAATGAGTCCAATACAGCACAAGGTAAAACCATAAAGCGTGCTGTCCAATAAAAACTGGCCCTGTATATTGTTTATAGTTAAACAGTATGAAATTGTCTTTCTTATTTGCATTCAGAATAGCAACATGAAAGTGAGTGTCTTTTAGGGAAAGCAGGGGACAATACACTCAAATATTTACTGCCCTGTGGTTGCCATCATCGCTTGTTGCTAGGGAACTATATGAGTGTATTTTATAAAAGAAACCTAGCTTTAACCAGAGCTGGTACTGTGACACCTTTAATAAATAAACACAATGTGTTGTGTCACACACAAACAGAACGTACAAAATATTATGAATTATTTTGTAAAACAAACTTCTGAAAGACATGCCACTTACAAACGTCTTCTCTTACAGTATATGGTGTTATTAATCTTTAATATTCCTGCTCATACAGCAAGCCACATATTCAGACAGATATCATTTCATCTTTCTCTTCTTTTCAGAAAAGGTGATAACTACTGAATGAAATAAACTGTTTCTCTTACATCAACTACTTTTGTTTATCCCCATTAAACTGCCACTATAATGGTAGTGTAATAGGCAGTATCAATGGCAATACATTTATTATGAAGACAAGTTGGACACCTAAAGTAACTCATCGATGATGAAGTGAACTTAATACAAAGGGACAGATGTGCGTGTTAATAGTTCGCCTGTATGTACAAGTTAAAGCCGACATGCTCTGTGCCTGTGACGAGCAGCGGCAGTCAGCCGTGCTTTTACTGCCATCAAGTGTTTCCCAGTGAAGTTGCACGTCTGTTTATGAGAACAAAATACCACACGTGCTGTATAACTTCTTTAGTCGTGTTTACCGCACACTTCAGAACATCAGAAGTGGTGACTTGTTCAGTTACACGTCTTAAATCTGTTCTGCTTAAAACGATGCATTGAAATAGCTGTAGAAAAGGTGTTTTTCAATGCAGGCCCATTGCATTGGATAATGACAGACATGGATTTAATTAGGGAAGTCGTGGCAGTGTATTAAAAACCTTTAATGGTCCCTGTCATCACATTCTTCTGTCAGAGATCAAGGCTTTACTCATTCTCTGTTCAAACATCATAAAGGCCTCAGCATGCCGGCCTCTTTCCTGTAGAACAGTGGAAATGTCATGACAGTGGTCCTCAGGGGTTTTAGAGAGAGAGGAGACGATCAGCTTCAGTAGTCTGCAGCTGGCGTATGATATCTGCAGTAAATGTAGTTGGTAGAGCTGCTATCAGTAACCTATGTTACTTAACGTTTCCATGTTAATTTCTTATTCACAACCATAAACATCATGGTATGATCATGTTGACAGTTTTATCATTA
>JAZGTK010020659.1:0-10894 GCA_036877625.1 Ambastaia sidthimunki
TATGTATAAATGAAACTCACAAAAACATGGCTGAGGCATTTTTACACAAATAAATAAAATGAAATAAAAAAGAAAATGTTTTACTTTTAAAGAAACCTATGACTTTTTTTTTTTTTTACAAAAATCCCTTATTACTTATATTGTATAGTATTCAAACATGATTTTTGAATTATTATAAACATTTTCACCGTTCGATACGTATATGTGTGAAACGTGAGGCGCTGACGCGAAACACATTCTCTAAATCTCGACGGCTGCTCTCTGAAAGCGAAAGCAATATGTTTTTACAGTGAAAGGACTGAATAAATGGTCAGCGTGATGCTCTGCTTTCTCTTTATTGAAGCGCTCACACGAAACCAAAGATAGATTCCCTCATTCCTCGTCTCCCAGCGAGTGATGAAAGACAAAACACGCTTCTCTTTCCACACGGTTCCGCTTGAACGCGTGAAATTTGTTCTGTGCTGATCAGACGGCGCGCCCCTCAGATCGACTTCTTAAAAAAGCTCCAGTTCATTTTGCAGTGCAGCTTTCCTGCAGTGTGACAGCGTGTGTCCTCAGAAAACCTGTCTCAAACGCTCAGAGAACCACAGCGAGACAAACACAGCCTTCGGTGGATGCAAACGCACGTTGTCGTACGCACACACACGCCCGAAATACCAATCTTACAGTGATTTGTGCTAAAATGAACAGAAACTATTGCTTCACAGGTCTCTGGCCGACTGTGTCAGTCCATCGTCTGACTGGTTTGCGAGACGGTAAATGGATGAATTCAGATCTCATCCACACGAGTGTGTGAACACAAACAAACTCCATTTTACGTGTCGATGCTTTCTGAAACGTGTCAGAAGACAATTCATAAGAAAACCAGCGCTGAGAGCGAGAATGAGGTTCAGGTCAGATACTGTCACAACGGATCAACAGTTTAAAGAGAATCTTGTAAAGCAAATTAATTAAAGTTCTCTGAAGGTTGGCTAATGTCCTCCCCAAGTTCTCTAAAAGTTATCAAAAGGTTTTTGCAGTAATGTTAGCAGAACATTTTTTAACGTTATATACCGAAACGTTATTCTTATGTTGTTAGTGGAACATTTTAAAAATGTTACAGATTTAAAAATATTTGAATGACGTTTCTATAACCAAGCAATAATGTTTATACAGCATCTACAAGTTGCTAGAACGTGGTAGGAAACGTTCTTACAACCTAAAATTGTTAGCTGGGTACAAGAACATCTTGTTTAATGGCACTGAAATTTGAGGGAAACTCTATTGCCCCCTTGAGTACTGAGGTCTGTATCCACAACAGTAACACAAGCACACACGTTACGTGATTAAATAAAAACACACTCACACACTTCAGCTGTATAAGAAGGAAAATGGGAATGAAAAAGGAGTAAATGTTGAAAGATTTAGAGCAAAAGGAGGCAAATCTGTAATGAGGAACTAAAAGAAGTGAAAGAATTCATTTGATTCATTGTGACTCTTCACCTGTAATCTGCCCAACATCTATCAGATGCTCAAAATCACTGCGTGCCAACACAGGTGTCTGCTAAGTGGCCACAGATTTAGCACACACACACACATGCATACAGACACACACATGCACATGTTGATACACACACACATATGCACACACACACACAGACACTTATGCAAATATACACACACACACATGCATACAGACACACAAATACACACAGACACATGCAGAAACAAACGCAGGCACACACACACACACATATGTAAACACCTACGCAGACACACACACACCGTGGACTGTTGTTACTTCCTGTCACCTACAGCTTGAGCACACAGACATATCTCTCTGACAGCACTGTGAAAAGCCACTAAAGTCATTCATTCTCAAACGAAGCTGCTGATTTGAGACGACGTGTGGCAGCCACTGTAATGCACGAAGTTGAGCAGACTTTAACTTTATGCAAATTAGTTGCGAACTGATACGACGACTGCCAATGGGGGCAAATCGTGGAGGTCACGGGATCCACCCGCAGATGCTGCAGTTGAGAGGAAACGGCCATAAACAACCTCACAGAGACTCCAGACCTTCAGTGTTTAAAAGCTGCAATCTGTAACTTTTTATGATTAAAATGAACAAAAATTAGTTTTTGATCAAGTAAATAACAGATCAGTGTGCAACTCTGATTCACAACAGTAAGTTTATAATAATGATCTTTGAAGGTATTACAGGCCATCACAGAGAAGCTAGCTGTGGCAACCCCCGCCCTCCCTTCATTTAAATATTTCATCTGATTGTAATTTCATTTAAAATTTCATTCCAAATTCTTTTTTATTCCAATTAAAAATGAATTCATGTCGAGTGGTTGCTTTTGAAAATGAGTTTTTTCTGGTTTCGTTTCTGTGGCATCTGAGCACACCAGACATCTGAGTCCTGTTACCATCAGACACCACACTCAGAGACTCCTCTTCCTCAGCAGCAAAACCAACACCCTCTCCTTACACGAGAGGGACACATTACAGTGTGTGTGTGTGTGTGTGTGTGAGACAGACTCTCTCCCACACAAGTGCCTGCTGAACACCATCTTTTGACTAATTGCTGGCGTTCTTTTTGTTTCAGCTGGAAAAGGCTGGAGATAATTGCACACGTGTGCCCTTCTGTTGCTTGTGCTCTTCTGCTCAGAGCGTTAGCTTTGTTCTTTAACCTTTAGCACATGACGGACGACAGTAACAAACGATCCCACTGTCGTCCATCTATAAAACCACAGCAGTGTGCTGAGGAAACATCAGCCTTAACTCACACATGACTGACAAGAGGGTCTCCCCCTGCGAATAAAACCCACTACTCACCGGAACGTCCAGTCGCATGAGAAGGTTGTTAAACGTTTCCCAAACGTTTCCATGTTCCTTTGGACGCTCTAGGAACATCCACTTTTGTAGATGTTGCGTTAACATTATTGTTTGGTTAAAAGAATGTTATTTGAACAAGCCTGTAACGTATTAAAAACGCTGCATTAACAATTTAAGGATAACGTTTTTTGATACCGATATATAATGTTAAAAAAAATTCTACAAACGTTACTGCAAGACTGTTTATTTATAACTTGGAGGGAACTGTAATAGAACGTTAGCCAACGTTCTGAGAAGGTTCCCCGTTGGCTGGGAGAGATGCAGGTAGCTTTGCTTGCATGCGCACGCTGGTTTGATGCACGGCTGCGGGCATGCGGCAGATATAATAAAGGCTTATCGTTTGGAGGCAATTTCACAGCAGCACGCGCCTAATTGAACAGTCTGTTTCAAACATTCTATTCTCCCCTCCGCCAGGCCGGGGGGAGCAATCTGAGAAATGACACCTTTCTCGAGTCATTGAGCAGGGCTGCGACGACACACACACACACAGACGAGCGTGAGAAGACACACTTATCGTCTGTGATGTTACAGAAGCAGCAGAAAAGACTTCTGGGCGGATTCTGGGCTTGTGCGTGTTTGAAAACCAGTGCTGGACTGGATACACAGCTAAGCTAACACTACAGGCTAAGCAAACGTACTTTTACTGACTTCCCAGCTGACAATTTTACCTTGTAAGAACCTTTCAGTTAAGTAACAAAAACATAAAAAAATGTTCTGTGAGTTTTAAAACACAACATTACTGCAAGTACTGTTTTTGGATAACTTTGAGAGAACTTTTACAGAATGTTACCCAATGTTTTGAGAACGTTTCCTGTTATTAGGGTTGTACGATACCGCAGATATACTATAATTGTAAATTGCAAACATAACAGTGTATGTTGCCCTCTTTACGTCTGACACATTTGCAAACATATCAAGACTGAATAAACACAAAGTTAGTTAAGACTTGAGTTACTGTATGTGCTTAAGTAAAATTCATGTCTCACTTCAGGGTCAATCAGCAACTACTCAGTACAGTACAGTACAGTACAGTTATGTAAATGAATATACAGTATGACAGGATTCAAGAAATCAACCAACCAATCACTGTATACAACACTGTCTCTCTTTCCACTGTCATAAATGTCTGCCCTCTCTCATCTGGTAAACACACACACGTTGGCATATGTGGTTTATGAAAATTCTCCATAGACATAGTGGTTTTTATACGGTACAAACTGTATAATCCTTTAACACTCTTTACAACTTTAATCCAATAAAAAATCAAACAAAAATAATATAAAAAACAGGTTTAAATTGTTCTACACATGTCATTATACACGTTTGTGTCTTCATAAACCACATTTTCAAACCCCCCAACACACACACTCCCACTTTCCTTCTCTGCATCTTTTCTTTTGCACATTATTGGAGAGTGAGAAATCTTGGTCGCCCTGTCATCGCCCTCATGTTCATCAGCCCTTATTACTGTTGCACTAATTGGACGATGACTCTCGATTAATCACGCACAAACACGCAGGTGACGGAGTCACACAGACCCTTAATTGGGCCCCTGATTGGCTGAAACTAATTGAGCAGTGATGGGAGTCTGCATGCGCGTGTGTGCGCAACAGCGACACGCCAGTCCAATTAAACGGCACGCTTGCTGCGTCTCTCCTGTCTTTCCTTTAATTGCCGGTTGGAGGTTTGAACTGCTTCTTTTTGTCTTTAAACTAATTGTCCGGTTTCTTTAGAGAGACACACATTGCAACATTGCGATAGCAAAACAAACACATGCTTATTAAAGATGAGCTCCACGATGCTTTCCTTCCACAGTCTGGCGTTTAATGAAACAAACACCACGACAGGATCACGATGGAAAACTCTTAAAAAAAATAACCCCATCTGAAGATCAGAGCTCCACTCATCTGTCAGCCGCAACCACAACTAACAGCAACAACAGTGTTAAAACTGCTAAACAAGTTATTAATTTCATGGTAAAGCCATTAATAAACCTGATGGCTTTATTAGTAGAAATATAATGTGTCTCTTTGTGGCTAATGATGTTATATAGCCATCCAATAATGAGAGCATAATGAATAATGAAATGAAGCAACATTCAGCGAGGACACCGGCATGCACTTAACAGTCTGCCATCCATCACAGGTTTTGGGGCAAATGTTCAGTGTGTTTATCTGGTTGGTGCTCATAACTACAGTGTACGTGTAAATTATTGGATGTTTGGATAGACACTGAAACGTACAACGTGAGTGCGTTCCCAGCTAACCATGAACGTCCTTGACTAATGTTCTCTAAGCGTTCTCTCAAAGTTATCAAAAACATCCTCGCAGTATTTTTTGTAGAACTTTGTTTATATGTATTATATATATCAAAAAAGTACTTATGGTATTAGTGGAACATTAGAGACATAAACATGTTTGTCAAAATGAAAGAAATCATTTGTACTCAGTAGAAGGTTTTACATATTTTAAAAATGTTTCAAAATCTTTACAAACATAGAATAATATACATGTAAAAAAATTGTAAATAAAACACTTTACATTCCAGTCCCTGAACATACTGAGATCTCTGAATGTTATTTAAAATGAGGATGAAGTTGTACTTGTGTACAATATAGAGATTATTCACATACTTCTGGTGTGGTGACCTGTGACAGCAGCTACACACTTTACAAACGAGTTCACAACTAACAAGTTAGTCTGGACAGGTTATAATGAACTTATACATTTGCACTTTGTACTTCGTGCTGTTGCTGGGTACAAATATTCAAGTAAGTAATGAGAGAAGAAGAAAGTGTGAAAGAAAAAGCAATATAAAGTGAGAGAGAGAGGTTGATAAATGGTTAAGATTTCATGCTCAGCATCCAAATACAAAGTCAGAAACTTTAAGACCTAAAACAACAGCCAAGCAGGCAAAAGTATTCTTAGACACAATTAACCCTCAAACACTCTCTGTTGTTAAGGGGACAGAGCGAAAACCGAGAGACACTAGTTATTAAATCTTCTCTGAATTATTAGTGCTGTTTGCCAAGTCAAACATCACTAGTACAAAATACTAATAACTTCAGTGTGTGTGTGTGTGTGTGTGTGTGTGTGTGTGTGTGTGTGTGGGGGCCGTGGGTGCTACAGTCATGAATAATACAAACTATCTTTAATCCACATTAATTTGGATACATCTGAAAAGTGATCTGGACAAAGGCACTTTGTGACAAATAAAAGTGCTGTGGACATAAACGACCCTGAAATCATGAGATTTATTGAGAAAAATGTGATGCTACTTTCCTTATTTAGGCTTAAAACATTGTGGAAGCTATTCATAAAATGTAAAATTCTGTCTTGAAATGTTATAAACGATCTTGAAAAGACAGGACATTTGTACTGTAGCTTATGAAATCTAATATCAAGAGGCAAACTGTGTGGAGGTACTGTATGTTGTTACACTACACAGTGTTTTAAAGGTATTAAGCACTTTCAGAGAGGCTAGCAATAGCTAGCTAGCTTTAAATACATAAGATCCCGCCCTCCATTCAGGGCGATATTCAAAGCCACGCCTCCCCCCAACACATACACACACTGATGACTGAAGATTGTCCGTGTACTATGAGATGCACTATGAGGTATGTAAATACATAGCTGGACAAACAAGTAGAACATGATTGGAGGAACATTTTATAGTCCTGCGCCTTCCACAGAAATAACATTAATAAATAAATTCATATATAAATATATTAATAAATTTATATTAATATTAATTGTGATGCTATCAGGATGTGAAGAGACTTTCAACCAACAAAAATATTTCTGGGGAAAAATTGCCTATTGTGTATTTAAAGCAGGTGTTTAATTCCTGATTACGGCATCCAGTAAGAATAAAACGCAGCTTATTGGAAATTTAAAACACACATATTCACATCAAGAATCTCAAATACTGGAGATATTTCTGCTCTCACTAGCACAATTTACAGACGTCTGAGAGGACGTCTTGATCTGTCTGTCTGCAATGACGTCTGGACGGCTTCAGTCTGGCTGCGAATGAGCATCAGTCGCTGAAACTCTCGCGGGGACCGTCTCTCACTCGCTCAGCCACCTGCTCTTCTCTGAGCAGAATCAACGCATAATGAGGGGCAGAATAACAGAGAGGCGCGGGGGGCAGAAATGTGGCATTGTGGGGCAGTTGACGTCCTCTGATGGTGACTGAGAAGATCTATCGCCGGCCATTACTGTCTGAATGTTCCCGTTTACTGCCAAACCTCGAGAAGGACAGAGGAAACTAAAGTTTTAAAAATGAACATAATGTGAGTGTTTGCGAAAATAAAAACACGCTCACTCAGGTCTCTACCCAGCTAACCAATTCAGGTTGTGAGAACATTTCTGTAATGTTTTCATTAAGTAACAAAAACATAAGTTCTAGGGACGGTCAAAACATGAAGTGTTTCGAAGTGTAAAAAATTATTGCTTAAGTTTATGAATAAAATTATTGCATAAGTCTGTAACATAGTTAAAACGTTCCACTTACAACAACAATAACGTATTAATTACGTTTATCTGGTTTCACATTCCTGCTCTCAGTCAGTTTGGATTTGTGTGTGTGAATACTGTATGTGACAAAAACAAAGTTAAATAAGAATATTCTCAGCAGCTCAGAATCAACACAAGCGGCCGATCTACAAACCTCGTGCAACATTAGAAAACATTGAATCTTCACACAGACCTGAACCTCCACCAGTCTGGGGAAATCAGCAGTTAGAACAAAAAACCAGCCGAGTTTTGATGATCAAGATCTTCCATTTCTGCTCAGCGGTGCAGTGTGTCATGAAAAAGATGAAAGGATTTATATATTTAAACTTCAGATTAATAGAAACACATTTGCCAAAAATGAATCCGTTTGAGAATCTTTCACATCACGCTAAACTACATCCTTTAACCTTCGATATATGTGCGTGCATTTTGATTAAAATGTACGGTGGGCAATTTCGGAGAGGCTACAATAGCAAGCAAACTGTGAACGCATAAGATCCCGCCCACCCCTCACAGCACTCTCCAAAGTCTTGTCTCCACCTAAACACGACCACATACACAGTTTGACAGGCAAGTAGGACATCCTATCACTGCATTCGGTCCGAATTCAATGATTGGGCGATCATTTTATGGTCCTGCACCTTCCACAGAAGAAATCTGAGGTCTCATTGAGGTCTAACATGACACAACTGTAAAATCTGTCGACTCATAATTTGCCAGCTCACATACAGAGAATGATTTTCAGTGAATGAAACTTAACTCTGGTCTGCTTGCCACACAAAGCTGTTAAGTGACTTCAGAATATGACACACATGTTGTAGGAACTGCATTAATGAGCATTTTGTGTTGCTTATTTGGATGCCTGTGGTTAATCTGAGTGTCGTTGGAAAAACTGAAGTGTTTGTACGTTAAAAATAACACGAGGGCGAGTAAATAAAGACAGAATGTTACTGAATGAACCGTCTCTTTAATAGAACACCTTAATACAGTTCATTAACATGTACAGTATTCATGAAAGTGTGTGTGTGACCTTTACTGGGCTGCAGAATGTCTGACAGTGTGACTGAGAGCAGCGGCAGACACAGTATAATGGATGAGCTTTCTCAAGGTTAACACAGTCTCTCTCTCTCTCTCTCTCTCTCCTGTTGCTTCTATGCTGTCCTGGTTTTCTGGTTATTTTTTCTTCATCCTCTCCAGTATGTTTGACCTCCTCATACTGTACATCTGTTCATGTGTCACCCAAACTCATTCTCTTCTTATAATCTTTATTTAACATGCAGAAATGTGACTAGACGCACACCATTAAAAAGGGTTTTTAAGCTGCGGCCCTGGAGCTGAAAAACTCACATAATAATACTGTTACTGCATGATTAAATGTCTTGGGTAAGATCACATAAACAATCAAGGTAAAAAAATGACACAACAAAGATTATGAAATTAACAAGATGGTGCACTTGTGTTACTATGAATGGGGGAGACTGCGACGCTCAATATGGCCGCCCTGGCAAAAGAAGTCCCGCCCACTAGTAGAAAGAGCCAATCATCAATCGCTACACAGAATCATTCACTGAGGGAGGGGCTCTGTACAGAGTGTTGTGAGGTAGTTTTGCGCAGGTGCAGCACCTGAAACGACATGGAAAACGTGTTTATAGCACAATTAGAGTGAAAGTAACAGAATATATGTCACAGCTGATGCCAGGTTCAATTCTTAGTCTGAAATACAGTGTTTTATTGTGACAAATTTATTGTGATTTTAGAGATATCTGTTTCCCCAATTCAAGTAGATACGGCTCGGTCTGCCTGGTGGCGTTTTAAAGATGGCCGCCAAATGCGGAGACTTCCTCAAAGGGACTTTGCACACGCTCATAATAACATGGTACCGCCATGATACATGAACATACCACAACATCAGCTCCTTTAACACTATTCTGCAACTCAGAGAAAGTTAGTTTATATCACAAAGACTAAAAAATACCACCAGTGGAATAATACACAGCCAATTGTTAAACAAGGGGGGTGGGATTTAGCGACCCCCCTACAAACTCATTGTGGCCCTGTCTGTGAGTTTCAGACAGGCAGTCGTGCAGACAGCTGATTTAATCTCAGCAGGTTCTATCATCACTGTGTGTTTTTCCACCAACAGCAGTTACAAATAATTAACACCAGCATCATTTCAACCGTGTGTTACTCCAATGCAAAAGAACTGATTGTGCGTCATTAAACTGTAATTGCTCTGTTAGTGTTGTCGCTCCCCGGGATGAGAGTTGTGTAGCCGTGAGCATCAAAAACTGCTCGCGTCCGTGACAAACACCATTCACCGCTCATCCATCATAAACGACAAACTTACGCATTAATTCCGGAGTTTGCCGATCTCTGCTGTTCTGCTCGCTGCTGATCGCTTAATCTCCCTCAAGTTGGGCTCGCTGACTTCTGCCGCTGTGGAAACGAAGAAAAGATGCTGAGTGCCAGTAAAAGCAGCACTACATTAATTACATGCAGAAGTGTGCTTTACTCTGTTTGCTGCGAGTAGCAACCGCTAAGATTGATGAAGCTCTCTGTGATTCCAGAGCGCTCTGCTACTCTTAAATCTGAGCTTAATTGAGATGGAGTGTCTATTAGGTGAGCCGCATACATTAGCGTGTCAAAACTCTGTATTCTAATCTCTCCTCCCTCATTCTTTTGCCTGGGAAAGGTTCGTTCCTCTTTATATGCAGCAGTAATGCTAACGCACACGCTGCGTGATAAACACGCTTCAGGCTCAGAGGTCAGGAATAGAGACGTCTCTCCAGGGTCCAGGAGGACTTTGTCTTTGGCAAGGTTAGTTTTTTATGGGTTTCCAACTGCTGGTTGATCTGAGACTCCACTGGTGGTCTCAGATCAACCACATTTTCTTTATATATGTCGTTTAAAGAAATTATGCAAATCACACACACACAACCTTTTTAAAACACAAATAAAACTATTCTGAATTATAGGTAAAACAGTGTCTACAAATGATTTTATTTAAAACATCAGAAACATTTTACATTACATTTTGTAAATTAATCTCTTGCAGTATTTCACAGACGTAACTCAGAAATTAAAGTGAATTACTTTATTGTGTTGACAGATATCTCCATTATCCTTCAAAGCCACTAACCTCACAAAGCCAGTAACTGGTTCCTCAGAAGAGCTCGTTGTTTTAACCTGGTAAACTCAGACAAATAAAAAAACTGTGTCTTCTCAAAGTTGAGGAAGGCCAGCCAATCAGATTGAAGCTGTAGGCAGTCTGTGCTCTGAGACCGAGACCAGAACCAGAGGAGAAAATGTATCAATATTGAAAACATCTTGCATCCAAAAAAGCATTTTTTAAAATCAGGATGCAAAATATGACCTGCGCTCCTGAAGTCTGGCGTGAGGAGCTCTCAACAAGAGCAGAGGGACCTGAACTATGAGCTCAGTGATTATTCATTCAGTTTCAATAACTGCACACACCTGATCTCTGACACACACACACA
>JAZGTK010020660.1:0-10893 GCA_036877625.1 Ambastaia sidthimunki
AGAGGCAGAAATTGATGAGGGAACTTCATCTCCAGCTGCTTACAGCTGTCAGTAAATACTTCATCACACAGATGGAGTGATTAACTGTAATTTAGACTAAAGTGTGTGTGTGTGTGTGTGTGTGTGTGTGTGTGTGTGTGTGTGTGGAAGTTCAGTCCAAAGACCTGCACTGTAATTATCTGACAGTGATCTGCAGTCTCTGACTGGAAGATGAAGAGCCAGAGCTTTATGCCTGGACTAATAAAACTAAATTAAGCTCCGACAAAAGCAATTCAAAGCACTATGTAATTGTGGGACAATTTGACAGACATGTGACACAGCAAGTCAATATGGCTCCAATTAACATATGCTGCAGCCAATCAGACCCATTGAGATTGTGTTGGGGAAATAATGGGGTGCCTTTCAAACCCTGATGTGGGCATTTACATCCTGTAATGATTCACTGACCCACAAAACAAGCCTGAATGCCCAACCCACAGATAAAGAGACAAACCTCTCTATACATGAAGCAAACAGAAGTAGCATCTCTGAAAATGACTTTATGAAGCACTAAACTGTCGTGAGAAAAGTGTTTAAAGGTGATCCATTCTGGTAAGCTAGACAGACTAACCAATAAATCTAAAATATCAAATAAAAAGGATTAAATCTCCTGCTAGTACTTACTGCATCTAAAGATGCACGAAAAAGACACGTTTTCTGTTTCATTCGTCGTATTTTTGTTTTTTTCGGGAGAGCGCATCGTTTCTGACTGAGGCTTTATTGGAGACGCGCTTTTGCGCTTTTCCTTTTACCCGGTCAAACGTCTGGTTAACTGGTTAACAAGCACGAGATTAAAAACACATTTCTCAGTAAACATCCTGGTCACAGCACTTAAATGGACATTGCATTGACATTAAAAGCACATGAGTCCAAATATATATAAAAAATTGAATTCGCGAACTGGGGAATGAAACACTGAATTAGGCTTAAAACTATCACAGACAAATAGACTGAAAACCAAATCTGATAAAAGCCTTGTAGAAACACAGAGGAAAAAGAACAGGGGGATAAAAAAAAGTGGTAGCAAGCGTAATGGTTTTTCACATGGGAAAAGGGTAATTCAAACAAGTACATTTTGTGTGCATTGAGCTCGTTTTGTCTCGTTTGAGGCTGAAAATGGGCCAAATCCCCTTTTTCTTTTTTGAATGAGAGAAAAACGCAGTAGGGAGGGATGGGGGGGTTTGTTAAAGAATAGAAATACATTAAATCTCAGGCTAGCTTTGTTCTCAGAGAACGCGCGGGCGCGCACGCCTCCAAGCGCGCACACATTCATTCTCTTGTCGCTTTGGTGTAATTACACGAACATAAAAGCATGCGGTCCTTAATGCATTTGTTATTCTGAAATAGAGCCTCAATATGACATTTCTTCTTTTTTCTCTCTGTTTCTCACCCAGACGCTGCTCATAAAACCGGCACAATAAGCGGCCACCGTGCGCATAAAAATCCCGTCCGCGTATTCGTGCAATAAAGAGTTCGAGCAGATAACAAAAAGTTAAACACTCGCATCTCATCTTATGCTCTTCTCTTTAATAGATTGTACGATATATTAACTGCTTTAACTTCACTAAACAGACATCAATGAGGCAGGAACGCACGGTCGGGTTATGGCACATTGAACTGACTCAAGCCATTAGGCCCCATTAGCAAGAGTCTAATCAGCCGAGGGTCATGTTGATATTTCAAGTGCCGTCTCCCTGTCCACAGGTCCAAACCATCACCCACCCCCTCCACCCCACCCACCTATTCATAAACAGTGGACGTGACCCTGGCTCATCTCTTTCACCCTTCACAGTCTTATTTGCTCCACTTTTTGCTTGTTCCCTCATCATTTTGTCTTTTAAGGGCGGCACAATCTATTATATCAAAATAATATTTTGTTCTTTTATATAAGCAGCCAAAAGGTTCAAAAAAAGAGACTGTAACTTTAAATATTAAAAGGTTCATTATTCTAGAATGACAGTTTATGTTTTTTTAATTCAGGCAGCTACCAAGAACAGAGTATTTAAAAACACTGAGTTCATTATAATTAATTACTGTGTGATTCAAACAGAACGGTTCAACATCACACACTAACACACCAGAAACACTTACACACTCGCACACTTATCAAGCTCTCAGATATATTTCTGCCTATTTAAATCAGGCTGTGTTCAAATATCAGTGCAAAAATGTGCAGAAATGAACATTCATAAAAATAAGAAAGAAATATTGACAGTATAGCGTATGAAAATAATTTTAGAGTTAATAGAAAAAAACAGTTCAATCATTTGAACAATCACAGTTTTGAACAAATGACATCACAATGTCATTTTTGATTACCATTAATGTCATTACATGTGCTTGTAATTATCATAATAATGTGGAACTATTGATTTTTGATTGCGTTTTAGAGGTGGGAGAAAATGAAAGGACGTCTTAGCGGTTGGACGTCGTGGTGGAGTTCAGGCGTCTGTGGGCAACCTCCGTTGACATCCATCCGTCCATCTCAACCGCCTGCACTCATTTTATCCTTCTGTATTCATTCTCATCCCTCCATCCCACATTTGTTAATCCAGCTCTGGGTTCATGTTTTGGTCTCTGAAGGGCACTGTGGCACAGGGAACCGACACAGACCTCATTGCCAGCCGGTTCATCCTCCATTTACAAATATTTCTTTGTAAATAACGTATCATGTTTTTATGTAGTATCCCTGTGGGACGGCAGAAGACTCTCTTGAGGTGAACTGTGTGGAGAGCTGGGGTCCGTATTGAACCCTGAACATCTGTCTGGGGGTTTGTAGAAGTTTGCCAGTCTGTCATTTTGCTAACAGGGAATTTTCTCAAAACATCAGCTAATGTTCTCTCTAAGAACAGTTCTCTTAAAGTTATCAAAAAATGTTCTTGCAAAAAAAGTTACAGAAATAAAAAATGTTTGAAATAATTTTAGTACAATGTCTAAAAAACTGGACGTTTTGAAAGTTCCTAAAACATTGAAAATATTTTTATTACTTAGATTGTAGGAATATTACCCCAACGTTTCTAAAATTATTAGCTGGGTTAGATCAGAGACTAGTAAACCAGATATAAGACCAGCAGGAACTGTTAATTGAAACTTTGAACTGTTAATTGTTTTCTGTCAGTACATTTGTGGTTTGGACGTATAAGTATATATATGTGTTTTTAGTGGATTCCTCAAGAAGGCTTAGAAGTGACAGTCTCGGAGGGGGGGAGGGGGTAGGGGGACGCCTTATGTTGCCGAGGGCGACAACCCATCTCATAACCACCCCTCTGCCATTCCCTTGTTACCCCATAATGGACGACGCATGTCATCAGGACCAAAGCAACATCCCTAAGGACCCCTCTGGGGCTGCCCTCTCTCTGCCTGCCTCCCTTGACTTCTGCTGCTTAAAACATAATAAATAACCCTTCATTTGACATCCACCGAAATTGACTAGTGTTTAAACCTCATCATTTAACAGGGAAGTCTCAGTGAATGCACAGGCTGCATTAAATAAGGGAATAAATTGTACAACAAAACAGAAAGATGCTGAATTTAACTCTCTCATATCATTACATTTATTTATTTGGCAGATGCTTTTATCCAAAGCAACATATAGTAAATTTAATGTAAACATTTTTTTTATATCAGTACTTGTATTCCCTGGGATCGAACCCACAACCTTTGCGTTGCTAATGCAATGCTCTACCAGTTCAGCTACAGGAAGGCTATCATTAAGCTGCAGAATAAAATAAAATAGTTTTTGGTAAATAAACACATGTTGCTTTAAGACTTTACAACAAGAACAGAGTCCAAAACTGCTTTATGAGGAGCAATATTGTCTGTTGTCTGTTTGTGTATCACATTAATGTCTCCGCCAAAATGTGGCTAATGCAATAAGATTCAGGCCTTAATATTATGGAAATTATACACAATAACACTCTGGACACTGTGAGAAATACACATTGTGTGTGTATGTTTGTGTACGTGCGTGTGTGTGTGTGTGCCCCATGCTAATTGTGTCCAATTTGGGCCGTCGCCACCTTGGACTCAGTCTGCAAAATATTAGCTTCATTATCAAATTCAATGTAATCACCACAGTCTAAAATAAACAAACAGGCTCTCGCTCTTCCTGCCAGCACATTTCCATGCAATTATCTGCTTATATAATTAAGCACATTCGCTTAACGAGCACCTTGCAAACGGATGGCGTAAGCGAGAAGAGAGAGTCTGAGACAGGGAGGGAGAGAAAGAGAGAGAGACAGTAATTAGATGTTGATACATCTGTGTTAATGGAGGAAATTAAAAGAACATACGGGACCGAATGAAGCGGACAGATCGACAGGCGCAGACGCAACGCATTCCTTATCTAAACAAACCAATTGGCTCATTACGTACATATTGGGCTGAACTACTACTTACTCATTGGCACAAAAACAAGTAAACTTTACTTTCAGGAACCCAGGGAGAAAAGGCAAGCCGGGCTCTCCTCAGAAATAAATCAGTGCCTTTTTCTACAGCCTGCTGTACCTGTGGATCGCCTGCAGCCGAGACCTGCTCCAAACAAGCCCCCTTGTCACGTCCCACCGCCATACTGTCACTACACCGGTCCCCTCCCTCTCCCCTCCGCAGTCAAACTGACCTTTTCTACAGCCACATAATACCTTAAACCCCTCAAAGGCAACGGCATTGTGTCGCTAATATGGGTCCTTCAGAAGACCCCAGGTGTAAAATACAATCCAGCCGGGCCAGGCAGGTTCAAAGCCATGTCTGCTTTTGAATGCGTGCCAGAGGCCTATCACCATGATTGCTGTAGCTCACGCTGAAAAGACGATTCAAACTATGAGCTTCAGTAAGAATATCTGCCTGCTTTTGTTCTGCAGAGCCTGTCAAACACTTTATGAGCCCTGAGTGTGGATAACCTCAGGGGGAACCCATGTCTTCTATCCCCCAACACGAACATGACACCCATCCTCAACAATACAAACCTGCTGCGTCCTTCCAGGACTAATTGATGATGTTCACCTGAAGATCACGAGGAACCAGATTTTGGAAAGTAAGCTGGAGGGTCTAGTTTACTTCAGAAGCAGCAAAGCCTAGCAGATAGCAAGCAACAGCCCAGCTAACAGAAAACATTAGCTAACATCACTATCATTTCTCTCAAAGTTATCCAAAAAGTTCTTGCAATATTGTTAGTAGAACATTTGTGTTATATATCATATGTATCAAAAAGTGTTATTCTTAAGTTGTTAGTGAAACGTTTTTAAAACATTAAACAATAACGTTAAAACAATGTCTAAAAACTGGAGGTTTTTAACATTCAAAATAACATTTTCAACATTTTTACTAACGGAAACGTTAGGGAAATGTTCTTACAATATAAAATTGTCAGTTGGTAAGTAGTATTTGTGTGTCTATAAAAGGACGTAAAGAAGGAGTGTTTGAAAAGATAATTTTACATTTTTTGTACATTTTGTTTGTCTTGTGTGTCATCCATCAAGTAGCTGTTCAGCATGAAGACTTTCAGAACTTGGTAGCAGCGCCCTCATCTGGTAACTTACGGGGACCTTCACAGCTGCTGTGTTTTAAATAACTTACTGTCATTATCACACTAGGAAGTGTCCATCACCAGTTTAACCAATCAGAAATTGATTATGGAGTGACATCACTATTATCCACCAGTTTCCTGAGGTGAGGGCAGACTTTGTAATTCTCTGTGTAAAAATATAAAACAAATTTACAGGACAAAAGAAAATTGAGGTAGGAAAGTAAAATTTCACATCTGGCTCATGACTGGATCTGTATTAATGTTGAAAGATGTTAATTAATATATGTACAGCTCCACCTCTGTTTCAAGAAAACTACATCTGCGACAATAGGACACAGCCATTGAAGTGCTACAGGAAGCCATTTTGCAAATAGCGCTCATTAGATCCGTTCACCTCCGGTGCCAAAGTGTCCCACCAATCAGATCTCTCAAACTCTAGGAGCTTATATAACCTTGGTCACCCTCCAGCGCTCTCTCCATCTGACTGCATTAGAAGCTCCACTCCACACAGCACTCGTTTTCCAACAGAGTGCATTTGCTTTGTCAGTCACTGCCATGCTAAGATCTCTCTACCTCTTAACTCATTTTTTAATCTCTGTGAAAATGTTGAGCTTCTGTGAGCAGGTGTGGGCGTCACACGGCTGTGTTTGGGCCACTTGTTCCTCAGCTGTGGGTGATTGTGAGGCTCATGTTCAAGTGTGTGTGTAGAGGCCCGATCATCTGGCCGGCTTCTGATGTACGGCTCAAACAAATTGGTTAATCAAATAACACAGAGGCCCAAAATCAAGCTTGTAAAGTCTCATTTAAGAGCCATGAGAGAGAGAGACACACACAGAGAGATGGAAATTGGGCGAGCCAGAGGGAGTGAAAGAGAGAGAGAGAGAGAGAGAGAGAGGGAGGTTCCTTTTCAATTTTGCCTGTCAGATACAGCTCAGATATTTGGGGCTTGATTTTTTGCAGGAGAGATCGGTTCCCCTCTGTTGTGCACTCACACTGAATAAGGCAGTTCACCAGCACTACAGTGAGAAGTGCTGCTCAACTCATGTCAGGGCTGATGGCTCAGAGATACAGTATATCTTTATCACGACTAATGCAGCTCTCCAAACACCACATCAGATGCTGGTTCATCATGAATCAGTTCAGTGCTCAGGCAATTGACATTCATGAACTCTTGGTAAAGTTAGTAGTACCACTACTAACCTAAACACTTGAATTCTGATTTACCCACAGGTTGTACGAACATTTCCCTAATGTTTCTATTAAGTAACAAAAACGTTACTAGGAACATTATTGCTGTACTCCAGCTATATGAAACAGCACTTTAGCCGGTTACAACATACTGTAAAAAAGGAGCGATTTCTACAACTTCTGAATTCCTCAGAAAGACACAAAAATATCACATCAAATAAACCTGAGGCTCAGCAAACAATACCTAACAGTCTTACTCTTTAACACAACTACTTCCTCTGGCTGTACGAAGGCTTTAATATTGCCTTAAATATTAAACACAAGAACTCGAGACTCATCTATTTTTCATTTGAACAAATGTAAGACATCATCAATCTTAAATAAATTACTGACATTTTCGTCTCAAATAAAAAAGTGTTCACTTCATTCTGAGAGAAAAGACATTCGCCACCTTTAGCAGTGTTAACAGCTCCCTGATTTTAACCATTTAAAGCTGAGAAACACTGGAAATAGTCTTTAGCATAAAACCTGTCACACGCTGATTTTATGATTAGCCTTTCAAGAGACTGAAGAGAGTTTTCATGTCTATATCGCAGTTAAAGGCTACATGGGAGAAAAGTGAGGCCTTTAAAAGGTAAACCTTTCGTTCTTTCATACTGGTGTGTGACTGAGAATAAATCACAGAAGACTTCTGCTGGAAATATTTATAAATGACTGCTGCTGAGGGAACTTAGCGCCACGCAAATTCATTAGTCATTTAATACAGCCATAATTATATTGTGCTTCAATCGTATATTTCCGAAAGGTGAGATCGGTCAATGTGGGCCTGAGGACACAACACGGTGTAATTATAACCTGGTATACAAACGGGGCCCGTGATGGAGTTACATTTGGTGCCCCCTTGCCTGTGGTGACCCCACCAGAGGATCACCATACAGGAGGGGTGATGCTGTCTCTCAAAAAATGAAGGGTAAAGAGGAAAAAAACAGATCAGGCCCTGGGGTTCGAGCCTCACCCCAGCCAACCTGGCGCAGGGCGTTAGCATTAATCTGAACTGTGTGCTAATCTGTCATCTCACAGGTACACAAAACAAAGCCAAGCGGTGGGATTTATAACAAAACCAGTAACATGCTCAGTTAATTTACCTCAACCGTGCCCACAAGCTACTGCCACATGCATAATTCACACGCTAGAGATAGAGAGAGAGAGACATACGCAGGGCCTGGCGTTATACCCACATCTAAATCACTATATCAAGCCGTTTATTCTAATTTTTTAGCAGGATGGATGAATATTTGTTTATCATTCTCTCCCTCATTCTCTCTCCCTATTTTCCCCCCAAAACAAGCATTTTTTAACTTCCTGTCTCATCTCTCAATTAATTTCTCCTCCTCTCTTCTGTTGTGTGTAATCTGTGTGCTCGTTTCTTTCTCATTAACATCTCGTCCTGTCGCTTTTATTAACCTCTTTAACTCAATAGCCAATCCTCTCCTCCCTTATTCCTTCCATGCGTCTCAGCTCCTGCTGTTCTTGTAGAAGGAATGAATTAGATATGAGGAGAGAGAGAGAGAGAGAGAGAGAGAGAGAGAGGGAGAGAGAGTTTAGCAGCTCATTACGTCTCTCAGATTTGGTGGAGTGAGTGAGCTGGGCGATAATAAAGGCCACATTTTTCAATACGGTTAAAAATGGGTTCGTGACAGCCGAGCTGGAGAGCAAAAGTCGCCACAGACGGCGCACAGAGGGCCACCGAATTAGCAATATCATGCATCATAAAATCTAATTAAACCCGGCTGAACAGCCAAATGAACTCCTTCACTCTGTCGCCATTCTATTAAACAAGCTGAAGAGAGCTGACTGAATTATTCACAGTGAAGGATTTTGCATTTATACAAAAATTGCGCACTTAATTGTCCACACTACATTACAGATTTGGCCTTATGTTAACAATGAGCCTTAAGCACACCTAGTGGGCTGCATCCCGCGTGTGACACAGCTTACGTGATCGTCATACCTTAAGATTTGAGACGAAGCTCAAGCAGAGACATAAACGTGATGCTTGTCACAGGGTTACCACAACGAATAAACGATTGCGTTTACAATAAGTATATAATGAATAATGGACATTTTATAATGTAAAATGTAAAATATAATATTTTAATAATAGACATGTAAAATACAACTACCCAGCTAACAGAGAATGTTCTCAGATCTAAACGTTCTCATTTTGTAGCAATGTTAGCAGATCTTAAACATTGTATATCATATCAAAAAAGGTGATCTTTGATTTAATCTGTAAAATCTGAAACGGAAACCTAAAGAAAAAAAATATGACAAATAAGTGACATGAATATAATATACAGTGTAACAATAAAAACCTTTTCTGTAGATCTTTGAGACCTTGTCAGGAGAAGCTACAAGAGCCGACGGTTACTGTGCAGAGATTTGCTAGGCCTGAAGTAGGACAGGTTTGAAGCTCATAACTCAATACATCTTTACAGCTGTGAGCGAAAAGCCAAAGTCATTTTGTGTATTATTGCTTGTGTATTTCAAAGCCAAGACTAGGAATTAAATCGAGAAAAAGTCATCAATCACAATACTTTCATGCTTCTTTCACCATGACATTTTTCAATCAATGAGCCATTTCACCATATTCCAGAAAATGGACCTCTGTTTCTATAGCTATTGCTGTTTTACCCTCTCTCTCTCTCTCTCTCTCTCTCTCTCTTTCCCATCTTCCAAGCTTTCCAAAAACACAACTTTATTATGGTTGCTGTCAATACAGTAATAATAAAGTGTGTGTTTGTGGCTGAGGCTGCTGTAATACACGCGTGGCCAGTGAATATTGAGTTTTAAAACTCTTTAGCGTGTGATTTGTGGCTCTGTCAGGGTGAGTATTTGTCAGTGTCGGGGCGGTACGGCCTTGCGTTGACAGTTTGCTGGTAAGTTTGAAGCCTAGAAGGCTAAACTCGCTGATCAGCCATTACAGAGAGTCGGCTGGTGACAGGTGATGGATCTGTGTTTATCGTGGGCTGTGCTTTGTTGCCAGATATTATTATAAAATAAAAAGGTAATTTTGTCAGGTTTCAATCAAGGTTTTGGCAACCACATTCCTCTCGTTGATGGATCGTTGCGGCTCTGTCTCATGTAGGAGGCTGTGCTTGCTAACAGGGAACCTTCTCAGAATGTTAGCAAACGTTCTCTAAAAGTTATCTCAAAGCTATCAAAAAATGTTCTTGAAGAAATGTTAGCAGAAGTTTTAATTGCTAAATAAACATATAAAAAATGTCTAAGTTGTTAGTGGTATGTTTTAAAATCAATATAGACTTAAAGTTCTTAAAACCAAGCAGTAACATCATTATGTAAATACAACAACTAAAAACTGGACTCTTTGAGCGTTCCTTTAAAAGTAACATTTTTAACATGTAACATTACAAAAAGAGCCCATTTTTCATGTAAAATACTACATATTTTTACTTAGTGGTCTTTAATGTGCATTGGAGAAACTGTAAACATTTCAGACAGTACTAATCTATAAAATCTATATCTATACAATAAATCTATCTGTTAATCCATTGCTAATGCCTGTAAAATCTGTATTCATTCAAAGCTGAGCCGGGCTGTTGAACAATCTTTATACATGTACCACTTCACATAAGAATAAATCTCAAATTATGCTGACTTGCCCACTTACAGAAAAGTAATTTTACTGCCGCATTTATAGGTTAAAAACTAGCCAATTTCATGTCAAATAAGCTCTCAGACAGAAAGTGTCTTCTGTGAGGGAGAGAGATGTATTCTTTTATCATCTGCTTCTGAAAAACTGGATTTGTGTGAGACCATCAGGTCATCAGCTTCACGGTCAGGAGATAAAATGGTACTCAGGATCATGTTGTTGCCCTTAAGGTGTGTTGGAGGTGAATTATATTCCGTGATTAATAATCTGGAAATTAAAGACTCATTTTCTAATTTAATTCCATCTCCAATGGAAAAATGTTCACTCTGAGGTAAATTGACGAATAATGTCGCTAATTCAAATGGAGATGAAATTTAAACTCGGGGTGGCATTAAGAATCTGACCGACGAGTCCCCGGAGACGTTATCCATGCCATCCACCATCACACAGATTTCCTGACAGATTTCCC
>JAZGTK010020661.1:0-10893 GCA_036877625.1 Ambastaia sidthimunki
ACTGCGTCTATGTGGCTGTTGTCTTATTGTTTCTACCTCGTAATTGTCTTTATAAATGTATGAAGCGAATTATATAACAAAGACATTTCAACAGTCCAAACATAAAGCCCCAATATTTATGAACAAAACGCATGAAGTGTGTGTGTGTGTGTGTGTGTGTGTGTACACAGTACAAAATACATAGCTGTTTAACCTTGACACATGCTTGTTTTATGCTTAAGATTTTTAAACATGTTATTATACATTTTTGTATAATTTAGAGCTTTATGAAAATATTTTGCGTTTTATAACGTTTTTATTTAAGATTCGTTTTCGGTCGACATTTGCTGGAATATGTATTGCACATACAGACAATGTCAACATAAAATGGGTTAACTGTCCAGTGTGTGTGTTCGGCACAAGTACATTTTTGTGTTCATTAACAATCTGAGAAAATAATAAGACAATTTACAATGATTTAAGATATCAGCTCAATGGCACGTACATTTCACTAGAGACCTGACAATACAAACGGATTGAAGTCAAGGCCCTGTCCTTAACATACCCAGCTAACGATTTTTGGTTGTATGAACGTTTCCCTAACGTTTTCATTAAGTAACAAAATATTGAATAAGAATATTTTAATAAGAATTTTAATAATAATATCATAACATTCTAAATATTAAACGTTCTATAGGAACATTCAAAACGTCCAGTTTTATTAACAACTTTCTACTAACGTTCTACAAACATAACTGCAAGGACGTTTTTGATAACTTTGAAAGGACTTTTACAAAACGTTTGTCAACGTTCTGAGACTGTTCCCTGTTAGCTGGGTATTTGTCTGGGGTGCAAATCAAAGCAGATCACAGAAATTGTGCTTATTTAAAATATATATTGATTGTGTGAAACATTTCATTTAAACATTAAATAATGTAATGAAGAAAACAGGCATATCATAGTGGTGCAAGGGGCAACACTGTCACAAACAAAGCACAAACTGTTTATTCAATTATGGTTAAGAGGATTAAACCTTTGTGCATGAGGTTTGCCCAGGGGGGCATATCTGACATATGAGCAACCTGTCACTTTAAACAGGATTTAATGGGATTCCATTGTTTGTATTAATCATCTTTAAAGTGACTGTATTACCAAAGAGGGGGTAAATAGTTGGAGGAGAAACTACATGGCGCTGTCTGATGTTACGAGGAACAAAACTGAAGTCAGCTGATAGCAAGACTGCCTCACTAGACAGGACTGTCAGGTTCAAATTGTTTTCTACATTCTTTTAAAAATAAAAAATATGGGATACGAACCATAGTTCCCTCGCATGGTAAACAAAAACTGTACCACAAGACTAAAATGTTTTACATTTATAAGAAGAACTTTTCTGATTGTGTCTTATCTCACCTGATGTACCAAGTGATGTACCAAGTGAACTGCCATTGATGTTCCCTCAAAATAAAACCATGGGTGTGTGAATTCTTACCCTCATTTTCCTTACATAAAGCCTCAGTGTCAGTCCCCTCTCGTGTTCTCATGGTTTGAGAGAATTTGGCTTCCACACAAGAATATGTGAATGCACTCTGTAGGAGTTTAGGATGTCCTAATTAAGCTGTGACTTTCATAGCACACCTGAAGGAGAATAAGAAAACCAGACAACTTTGAAGTCACCTTACTAAAGTAAAAACCACTCAGGAACAGATCTGATGGGCCTAATTTGCAAAAATGTATTGTCTCCTCAATGTATTGACTATTGGAAGACGTCATGTTGAAGTATTTAAAATCCATATAGCGGATCTTAAAATGTAGCATTTAAAAGATTGCATTATGCAATTTATATATATATAAATAGATATAGTAAGCTAATATTGGGTTTATGAACTGTTATAGAATTTTAATTATAAAGTTTTAAATATAAAGTTCATATAGTTTTTTTTCCTAAATATCAATACGTGTTATAGCTGAAGAAGTCATATGTAGCGTAAGACAGAACCTGCACTAATACAACATATGCAAGCAAGACAGCATCCAATTAATATTAATGGATTGTGTTCTTTTGATTGCTGAGAGGGGCCATGTGTGGCGATCAAGCCTCAGCGGTGAAGCAGAGCCTATTAAAAGATCTCCTGCGAGGACACCCCTCACAGTGCATGCACTGTATAATTGCAAAGAGTGATTGCAAAACAGTTACGCAATTCTTTGTTGAATTCACACAGATGCATTTGTTGCATTATATATCACGAATCAAATCTGTGTTCAGCACAATTGATCTAAGTGTCCTGCTCGTTCTCTGAACGGCTGCTTTCATGACACTTGTGTGTAAGCTGAGACTGGATATGGAGTGATCGTGAAGCAGGGATTTCCACACAGCTTAACAGTTTAACACAGCTACTTAGACAGCGAGCGTTGCAGGGGCCTGCGATGGCATTGCAGCTCAGCACCACTGCAGTACACCTCCACTGCAGCCTTAATTATGCATAGCAGCTGTAGTGAGAACAACCCACTCACTCACAGGGGAAGTGCAGGGGCAGGAAAGCAAAAAAGAAGAATGTGGAGTGGGAGTGAGTGAAGTCTGTTTGCACTGCCGAGAGGATGTAAGAATTACAAAAACAGACATCAGGTTGATTGTCTTTTGCCTTTGATGGACTTAGATATGTGATCACAAAATGTGTGCTGTATTGGTGGACTTAAAATGTCTGTTAGTTTTAGTCATTGTTTCACCTCGAATGTCATACATGAAATAAGGAACTATTATTTTATGTGTCATATGCAGGACTGTAGCTATGGGGGAACCATACAATTCTAGGGGCCTATAGGTGCAGGGGGCCCACAGCATTTCAAGGATTTATATTGTAAGGATTTATATTGTCTGTACCGCTGGTCATCACAGATTATATTCAGTATCCCCTCACATATTATTCAGTGCATCCAAAACATATGTATAGCTACATGTTGGAGATTCATCATTTGGTATAATTGTTATTTTCATTTCTCCTGGACTGTTGAATAAGTGACAGTGATAGACTGAGGCCTAGAGGAAGAAGATGAAGACATGCTATCAAAAACAGCTGTGACACAGCAGCTGGTCTGACAGTGTGGATGTGGCCTGAATACACATTTACTCATAAGGTCCCAGTAGAAGGTCACAGCTTGTGTATGTGTGTGTGTTTGTGTGTAGGGAGGGGTCAGGTTTTACCTATATTGGGCAAACAAATGTATAGTGGCAGCCAGATGTTCTAAAACAAGAAAATAGCATAAAATAAATGCTCAATAAAGATAAATGAAAATTTGAGAATGCAGAAAGAATTCTGCGAGGTGAAGACAATGGGTGTAGCTAGTGATTAAATACCATTAGCTCAATATGAGAACAATTGATGTCATGAGTAAGTCCACACCTGAACAAACATGTTCAAACATTAGGGTTAGGTGTAGGCTATGGGTGTAGTTAGTGAACAAATACCATTAGTTTAGCACGAGAACAACAGACGTCATAAGAAAGTCCACAGCATGAACAAACATTTTTGTGTTTTGTGTGGGTTTACATAACAATATATTCATATTCACATAATTATAGACGTCCTTGTTTGTAAAAAAGTTTTCTATAGTATGGGTTAGTGTTTATAACTAACTGTGTATGAAACAATATAAGTCTATAAAATGTCCTCTTTTAAATAGATACGTAAACGTGTGTGTGTGTGTGTGTAGGTTTGGCTATACTTGTAATGGCCACACTATCCTCACTAATGTACTGTAGTGAAACAGGTCTGTTTGAAGTGGCCATCTGAAGTGGTCCTTACTATCTGAAATATTTATAAATCACACAAATCATGTGCTGCTTAGATCTAATGATATCAAAAGGTTTGTGGGTTTCGGGGTAGGGTTATGATTGGGGCTTAACTTGTATTATTACTTCTCTATAATGAAAACTGTTATGTCTGATGTCTTCACTATTAAAGTAAAACCAGCATGTTTTCAACACCTCATCCAATAGTACGAGGAGAAATGCAAATACATAGTTTGACAGGCAAGTAGGACATCCTTTCATTTCATTCGTACCGAATAACTGGACAAACGTTTAATGGTCCTGCCCCTTCTACAGAAGATACATATTTAAATAAATATATTTAGACGACTTTACTTTTACTTTTAGTGATTGCTATAAGAATCTAATGAGATTTTCAACCAAACAAAAATGAAACAAAGAATGTTTCTGGAAAAGATACACCGTGCACACCCTGTTATTGTTGGAGTCACGACATCTAATGGTTTTAATGTTAGCGGTGCTCCCTCTAGTGGTGTGTTTGTAGCATTTTAAAGGTTGGATAAACTAAAAAGTCTAGGATCGCAACAAGTGACATAGAATATTTTGAGGCACAAAAGCCACTTTTATTTTACAGTGATCAAATCATATCTACATTTTTAAAAGCACCAGCCCAGCTGACTAAATATACAGCAAGTTAGGTCATCATCTTAATTTCCAGTAACTAAATGATCCAAAGATTAGACATTAGTTTAGATTTTCTTGAGTCTTTGGATTCATTGCACAACAGTCCCTGTTAGTGTCACCTGTCAATCTAAAATCTATATACAAAACAAAATCAACATCACGGTATTATTAGCGTATAAATGCTCTGTTAAATCACACTCTTTTCATTACAACTTCATACATAAACAATGTATTAACTTAATCTAAGATTTGTGCAATAGTGACACATGAAAGGTAGCTTAGATAGAATCTTAATGAATCACAATTTAAAGCTGCAATCCGTAACAGTAACGTTTCTGTTTGAAACATAAAATTACAGGGTACTTGCAGAGTTACTATCTTATTGTGGATGACAAGTTTAAATTCTAAACAACTGTTGAAAGTACCCAGACATGCAATATAGTAGCTAGATCTTCTTTTTTCTGTTTACAGATGGACATTTTCAGAGAAATTGGATCCTACTGCTAAAATTGTAAATCATTATTATACATTTGCGAATCGGGGTTAGATAAGGGGATTGTGTTGCACGCTGCTCTGTCATGTACTAGCTCAATTTTTGTTCATTTTTAACTAAAAAGTATGGATTGCAGCTTTAACGTACCACAGTCTCAGAGATACTTTGGTGCAGAGGACAACTGAGCTCTATGGTAAAAGAGAAAGGTGAGCTTAGCAGTACTGAATCAGTTCACTCATAGTGCAACCTGAAGTACAGCACACGCCGGCTGGCCCAGCATCACGCCGGCTTCTGGAGGACAGGCTGAGATCCTGCACAGTGGTGGAGTGAATCAGAACATCCGTTGGTGGGCTCATGTGCTGGTGGGGGGCTGGGTGTTCTGTCACGCTGTCAAACTCTTTCCACTCTTCTTCTTCACTGGTTGGGGTCCATTTCTCGTATGTCAGGAGATCTCTGCTGAACCAATTTTGAAGACTCCCTAAAAAAAGTGCATCATAATAAAAATGAGACAAGTTTTAGTATTACACATACACAAGAGAAACAAATATATATGAAATTAACAGTGACCAAATGAATGCTGAAGAAGTCAAACCTACTATGGGGTTTTGTGTACAGAGGGCCTGAATCAGCTGTGTTTCGTTTGAATCGAGAGCTTCCACATGACGTGACCACCATCCGAATGAAGTCACGACCACAGAGCTTCACTCGTACATCTTGACTCTCGGTCCTGGAACTTTCAAAGACAATTAGGCTAAAGGCTAAAGATGCAAACCACTTAATGTTCATAGTGTTTCTTGGGTTGATGAAAGTTATTTTTTGGAATAAACAATAGTCAAGTGTGTTTAAGTACTGCAGGCTACACGTTAGGAGAAATGTTGTGGTTTTTATACTCCCATCCTAGAATGACATGCGTAGTAGAGGAACAATCCATTTGGCCTTGAATTAAGAAAATCATGTCCTGATCTTCAAGGCTGGAACTTACTTCAGATAAAATAAAAAAATATGGCATCTATGATATGATATAATGGCTGGGGTCAAGGAAAATTGTGGTGGCTGGTCAGGTTTTTCGTATTTTCATTAGTTATAGAAACAAGGTCAATCAAAAATCACATTATTGTCAGATTTTTTTGTTGTCACATATAATAATTTGCAAAACAACATGGCTGGATTTATTCAGATGATTCATATCATTGCTGTTGCAACACTGTTAAAATAACAAAAACTGGGAAACAAATATCTAATTGTACATCAAATCTACATCTTTACTTCCACAAAGTAAACACATTACTTATTCCTGTGTTGTTTGAGTTTACTGGATGATCCTATAATTGAACATTATGCAATAATTCCTGTTTTAAGAATGACCTTTCTGCTACAACAAAGGCTATTAACATGCAACTATCAAGGGCTTCTGTCTTTACATTCCCTTAATTGATGTTGAATGTTTCACTCAAAACACTGGCATCACGGGTCCTCTTGATCTTTAAATCCTATTAGACATTAAAACACATGGCTTGACTGGCAGTAACTGATTCACTTGCTTATTGCTTAGATCTTGTAAACTAGTTCACTTTTAATGATCCTAAAGAAACAATTTTTATATCCATGTATCTTTATTCATTGCAGAAATATGTCATTATATAATACAGAACAAGGGGCATCCATCTATTATCTAAAAGTTTCACAATAGAATAAAATAGAAGTTCCACATCCTAATGCAGTAATATTGTGATATATTGCTGGCAGAATATAGAATAATACCTTGAAAAGTGATCAGAACAAAATAATTACGATTAAAAGATTGTATGAGTCTGGCTTACTGTCATATAAACAACAATCAAATAACAAAATCAATAGAGGAACTCTCCCCTAAGATCTTTTATAACCTTTATATGTCTAACTTTGAATAAAAAGAGTCCATATCTTAATTTAGCTACTCTGAATTAAAGGGTGTTAAAGTGCCATTTTATCCAATTGCACTACACTTAGAATGGAAACTATGATAGTAACACTCTCATATACACCCAAGGTGTCTGAAGGCCACATAAGTCACGCTTTATCTTCGGAAATTTCGTTTGCTTTAATGAGGAAGAAAACTGAGAAAAATCTAAGAATCTTAGAAGTCTTGTCCTTGTTAAGCTTTCATCCATGTTGGGGAGCCAAATGGTGATTCCCACTCTTTGTAACACTACTGGTGTCTCAGTTAAAGTTCAAACATTGCAGTCTGTGATCTAATGACAGCGCTTTTAAATCTTTAAAAAATCTGCGCAAAGTTGATACTCAAAATGTTTTTTTACAGCATGTCATTTGTAAGCCATCTTAAAGTTAATCACTTAACTTCCTTTAACCTGACATTCCCCCATCTCTTAAATCCCTATTTAATTCAAGGCAGGAAGGGAACCTGAGCTCTCTGTTCAAGGGCAGCAAAGGCAGGTTGGATAACAAGGACACTCAGTGTTGACACTGGCCAATGTGATGTCTGTTGTCCTCATCAGATTCCTCTCCTGCAGGCTCAGAGCAGCTTTCAAATTTCTTCTGCAGTCTTTTCTTGAGGTTCAGGCTGCGTTGGACTTTAGTGTTAGTGTATTCCTGGGCCTTCAGTTTGGCATAATAGTCTGAAAATTTGTTGAACAGGATGGAGATTGGCATTCCATTTAGAATAATGCCAAAAGATATGCACCCAAAGGCCACAACTCGCCCAGAGTAGGATATTGGCACCACATCTCCATAGCCCACAGTGGAGATGCTCACCTGTAACAGTTTTAAAGATTTTGTTAAAACTATGTCCATTTTAATACTGCTGATGAGCACCATGATTTAATAACAAAGAAAGAGATCTGAGAAAATGCAGCTTTTTAGTGCATAACAAAAAATAGAGTTATGTTTTCCCACCAGTTTTGTGATTAAAGTTAAAATGTTGCTTACAATCCACCCTAGTAAGATTTTGTAAGCCTTCAGTAAGTTCCGAACAAATCTAACTTTTCCAATCAGTATGGATGCCTCAAATTTAGCTGCATTACTAGATATTATGTAAGACTAAACACAACTGCCAGAGGATAAAGTCTAACGTTCTAAAAAGGAAAGGATGATACAGAAGACAGCCAAAGCAAATAATAATAATGATAACAAAAAAAACACAAGCACACACAGACTGTCCTGTCATAATAATAATTTCAATGCATGCACAAAACAGGAAGTCAAGAAACAAAATCCTAGAAATGAAAAAAGCAGATGCCTGAGCTTTAGATTGATGCAAGATCATAACAGTTTCTATTTGAGATATTTGCAGAATGTAATTCTGCTACTTGTAGTAAATGTTTCTGAGGCCTACTCACCGCTGCCCACCACCAGGCATCTGGTATGCTGCTAAAGGGGGTTCCTGCAACATCCTGCTCAACTGAGTGCATCAGGGCAGAGAATGTGAAGATGCCCATGATAATGAAGAGAAACAGGCAGCAGACCTGTTCAAAGCACTGCCGAAGAGTAAAGCCAAATGCTCGCATGCCCGTTGAATGCCTTGCCAGTTTCAAAATGCGAAAGATTCGCATGAGTTTGACGACTTTTAGCACCTTGCTAACTTTGCTAACTCTTGCCATTGCCTTCAAGTCATCTTGGACGCTGAGATCTTCCTGGTCAGCAAAGGTCTCAAATATTAGTTGGATAAAATAAGGCATGACAGCCACCAAGTCTACAAAATTAAGTGCACTCCTCAGAAAATGCTTGACATCACAAGTTGTCAGCAAGCGAAGGAAATACTCAAAGGTGAAGAAGAGAATCGAGGTGATCTCAACACACTCCATGTAGGTTCTTCCATAGATCTTATACTTTTTTAATTCACTCACAGTATTTAGAGTCATGGCTACAATAGAGATGAGAACAAAGAGGCTGGAGAACACAGCAAAGGCTTTAGCAGATGTTGAAGAGTATGGGTTCTCCATCAGGTCCCACAATGTCTTCCGAAAGTTACCCAAAAACATGGTCTTAAAACCATCCTCATTGTGCACAGGTTCGATTTCGGCCATAAGCTCCCTGTTTACTTTTAGTTGGTCTTTAATCTCATCTATTTTCTCCTCGTAGAGAATGCGACAGCAGCGAGGAGTGTCCCTTAAGTGTAGACCCCAAAACTCCATCTCCTCCTCAAAATTAATGGGACACAGACTCTCCATTACCCATAATACATTGCTACAATAGAAGTGGAAGATGTAGTGAAAGAAAGTAGGATCTCTGTCAAAGAAAAACTCATTAGTGAGCACACAGTAGTCGTCATAGAGTGTTAGCTGACTGACAGGATCTTTGCATAGGGCTAAGGATCCGATTCTGGTCCTAGGATATCTGATAGCCAGGTGCTTGGGAATGATGAAGAGTTTTCCGCCTACATTAACATTGATCACAGTTGAATGCCGATGTGGAAATTTGGCTGCTTCGTTCTCACTGCTTTTTTTCTTGTTATGATCCCTTTTTTTCTTGGTTTGAGGTGATGTATCAAGATTGTCCATTGACGTCCAAGGTTTCACAGTGCTGTCTTGTGAAAAAGGAAAGGCATTTTCTTCCCCTATGCTCTGTGAAAAACTTGCAAGTTTGACGCTCGCAAAAAGACTTGATCGCCTCTTTTTCAGTTTTTTAAGATGTCTTCTTGGTTGATCCATTGTTATATTAACTTCAAAAAGACAGAGTTTGCAAAATAAGTAGAAAAATAAATGTAGCTCCAAGATTTACTGTCTTATTAGAAATAAACAAAAAAAACAGGAAAAAGTCAGATTCTACAATTTACAATCTGTAGGACATTTCAAGACAGACCAAAAAAGCTGCTATCTTTTTAGAGCTCACAATATAGCTAAACCGACAGAAAGAAAAAGCAACTGTGTTTGTTTTAGCTTAACAGAAGATCAGGAGTTGAGGATTTTGCTCCACCTCACTGATGCTGTAATCCCATTGCTGTTTTTCTGTCTCCGGCAGAGTTAAAAATACAGTCCTGAGGATTAGTGTTTTGATTTAACGATTGAGCCCTTAGAGATGGAATGGCAGAGGATAAACAGCAGCTGCAGGGATGTTCTAAGGTTATTAAATGATCACTGCTTATTTCAATTTATGTTGCTTTTAAACAACTCATGAATCCAATCTTGTGCTCAGCCTGAACAATTTATAAAATCCCATATGAAAATCCTTTAATCCTATAATTTTTATCTTGTTTTGCTTACTTCCCTCTGTTTTCACATCATCTCTGCATACTATTATACCTATTTGACCATGAATGTTTATGTAAATAAACCCATGTTTCATTCACATATGCAGACAGAAGTTTCAGAAAACTTTACAATAGATGAATAGAATAGAATTTTTAACAATTGTGACTTGATTTCAAAATATAAATTTGGTTTCTAACTGACAGAATGGTTGCAGGTATACATTTCTTCTTCTGTATTTATTCTGTATCTATTTTGGTTTAAGATAGGAATGCTAAGTACCTTTTAACAACATACACTTTATACACTTATTTGCTATACACGTTTTTGTGTTACGCATAATATTTTAGGCTGCACTAGGCAAATATTTTATATGAATTTGCTACAGTTTTCCTATGAAAGGTTCAAAAAAGGTATGAAAATGTCTTTGAGAAAAAAAGATTAATAATAAATATTAAAACATAGCAACTTTTTTGTTATGCATATGCATATTATATTAATTTCCTTGTGTTTTTATTCTTTTTGTATAGCCAAATTAATACTTAATATATATTGTTGTTGTTTTTGTTTTGTTGTTTTTGTTTTTTTGGAAATTATAGCGCGCTTAGATGCCAAAGTGGTTCGTGAAATTATTGTATTTATGAATTTCTATATAGATCAGCGGTTCAGCTCATGAGCCCGGAACCGGAAGCAAATTTGTTGCAACTGTAATAATATATTCATTTAAAGTCCAAATTTTATTCCAATCACATTTTCTGAAGTAATATTAAAATGTAACGTTTTATAAA
>JAZGTK010020663.1:0-10892 GCA_036877625.1 Ambastaia sidthimunki
TTTCACCTTTTGTCAAATTATTATGTATTATTAATTAAGGGTTTGTCACTAGACATCCCATAATGCAAGTTCCTGTTCTTTGCTGGTTGTTTGTAGTGAGTCATATGCGCTCCTGTTCTTCACAAATGCTGAACAGGTTGGTTGTCAGCTGGTTTGCACATATTGATTTTGTGCACCATGATGGAATAAAGGCTCATAATGGATTGCCTTAGTGATGCTTAATGTTTGAAATCTGCTCACTCGCTATGCTTATTGTTTGGCCTTGCTCTCAAAATGTTGCTGAGACAGAGGTTGTGAAGTTTACTGTTATTTAGAGAGCATTATTTGTTAATTACGTCTTTTCACAGCGCCTGCCAGTCTTATGTTTAAATACGATACGGTTTAGAGATATAGATGCTCTTAAGGGCAAAGAGGGACAGCTTGGTACCAGCTGACACAGAGTCACACCTCAGTGTGTCCTCATGCACTGCAGGGTCTCTGTCCCTGTAGCTGACTCACTCACAGGCTGTCCTGAATAAACTCCTGTGCTTCTTTCACCATTCTCAGCCTGCTAGTGAATCTGCAATAGCTGCATGAAAACATGCAACTGTGTTCATCTTTGCATGCTGTGGAGTTTATAATTTTGTGATAAATGTTTTTAATTCTGTTTCTTGATTCTTATTGGTCAATGCAACGTGACAGCCATGCTGGAATACATGGTACAGAAACAGCTGTGATACAAAACACCTGTTCATGTAGTTATTGTGTAAATCACTACTTCCATATATTATCTCTATACTCTATAAAATAATGTGTGAATTAGAATTTGTGTTGTTAATTTTATTACATTGTAACGGTTTTAAAAAGGAACAAGTCACTCAATGCTAAGTTACCTTTAAATACAGCCAAAGTGGTTGCTCACACAGCTAAATTGGTTATTTGCCCTCAGCATGGTTCTGGGTTCTGTTCTTTTGAGACTCGAACCAACAACCCAGTTACTTGCTTTGAGCTTTAATCACTACACTACACCACTGCAGAAAAAACAACTGTGGAAAGAGTTTTAATGCACATAGATCTTTGTTTTTGGGATGACGGTGGTAAGATGGTCTTGTTTTAATAAAGATATAGTGTCTTTAAAATGTGTTGACACACAGCGAGAGAGTGGTCAGGCCTCAGTAAGCACTGCACCAGCCATTAACAGATGTGCAATGGAGGACTCCAAAATACACCTGTGTGTCATTTATCTTCTCTTCTGCGACACACACCATATTCTGTTGCTTGTATCTCAGTCGTCTTTCTGTCCTCACAAACATTTTTATCCTTCAAATGCTTCGTAATCATGTAATTTCACTTTGAACATGCAATATGTTCCACCTGATTGCCTTTCATTTTCCCAGCTATTAGTTGTGCATCGTTCTGGTTGATTCATCCTTTACACAGCACTTCCCTGTGTTGTATTTGGGTTAATGCTGTATCACGGGTTACTGGGTCAGTATTTAGTATTGCTGCCTTTAAAGGAGTGGTTCTCTCAAAATTCAAAACACCATCTTCATTTACTCTTTTTTGTACTATTAAAAATATGTTTTGTCGCTGCTATATAAAACATATTTTACACAACTAAAGACACACCACTTTGTCCAGGGATAGCCGGCAGGGCTAGACTGCCCTACTTAGCTAATGAGAATGAATTCATCTTTTTTTTTCTCCAGTCATTCTCTGGAAGTGTATTTACAATCACAGCACACTCTCTGGCAGAGATTCACATTGTGAACCAAAATTGTGGTAAACCGGATAAAAAGCTTCACGTTAATACGTTATTGAAGACAGGTATAAAGTGAGTTTGTTTGCAAAGCTTCTTATATGACACTAAATCTTCACAGCAGCTTTGACAGAAATAACATTGTGATTTCCTGATTTCATAACAGGAGTCATTTTTCAACTCCTGTAGACTCTACTTTTGTTGGTGCTTCCCGATTTAGCAGTGTAAAATGACAGGTAATCCAGTATTAAAAATGTTTTCCATCATTCATGATTACGATGTTGCTTTTTTACACTGGCATCAATTTCAGCCCGTTGTTGGATGGATTTCGGCCCTAATTTTGAGGTCGGCTCATCCTGAGCTCCCCTTTGTGACTGATGTCTGGAGAAACATTTCAGTATGTGTGAGTCACTGGTTCAGCTCCTGTGTGTGTGAGTCAGCTGGTGGAAGAATTTAGAGGACACTTAGGCCTAGTGAGGGGGATTTTAATTATCACATCATGATATCACTGTATGTGTGTGTGTGATATTGAGTGAATTGGTTTCTGTTGTGTTGTGTTGGTTATGTGATCCAGTGTGATGGGTCATAACATGCTCAAGATGTTCAGTGTGAAAAGGAAGCTTAAAGGGCTCAAAAATCTCTTCTACCATCAACAAATATACAAATATTTTATCGTTTGTGTTAGTTATTTTAAAGCTGTGGTACTTCCTATGAATCAAACACTAATACTGTTTGTATTCCATCTTACACCCTTTGAAATAAAGGTTGTAGATTTTTGTAGTTTTCTGTAGTAAAAGCTGAAGTGAATATTTTAGTTTACTGGCAGAGAAACTGTGATCAGTCTCTAACACATAGACTCTCTCTTGACACAATAGTGTCAGGGCCAAATTTTTTTAATTTGTGGTCAGTCAATATGGATTTTTAATTAAACAATTCTTATTTTTTTTATTCAGAACTGTGAAATCTTGAATATTTGTTTCCTTTTTTGAGATAGATATTACATTTGTGCACTTGTATTCTTTAGATTTATATTATTTTTCTATTTGATTTTATAGAACACTAGCTTGCAAAATAGAAGAATTTACTATGAAGATGCTAACTTCAGAATACTTATTTTTTACATGATTATTACTTTATACAAGAAACAGTGCACATTGGCATGGATGGACGAATGGCTAGACAGACTGACAGATAGAAAGATAGTTCACAATATTCCTAGCCTACATATTCCAACATCCTAAACTGATGAATCTGATTGGTTTGATTCTAATGGAACTAGAGCTCAATCCTTTTTGCACTCAATGCATAAAACAGACTGTTTGCCTGTAACTGTTATCGGATATTCCCTCGTACCTCCACCTGATCCCAGATCTCACCTGCGGATGAATGACAGCATGAGCTGGTAGGCTGGACCCAGCTGAGTAATGACTCAAGCGCTCAGTCTGACCGTCCTTCTGTGTGTTCAATGGGTTAATTCATGCAGTATGTGTGTGTATGTGTGTGTGAAGAATCTATCTGCTTTTTTTTTTATCATAGGAACCGATCTGCAATTTCTTTTTTGTGACTGGTAATGCCCACTTACAGCTCGTGGAGGACAATATTCATCTTTACTGCTGATTTGACAGCGATGTGTACTGATGTTGTTGGAGCAATTGACCGTGATTTATAGCTAGTGTGTGTGTATGAGAGTCGAAAATCTGTGAGCTATTTGTATTTTCAACGTTTTGAATCAATTAAAAACGGAAATTATCAGCTGGAATTTGCTTGAGTTCATGGAGGTAACGAAGATTCCCGGGGGTCGTTAAAGCCCATTGGAGTTGGAGGAAAAGTCCAACTGGTTTCTTGCTTTTTGCTGGAAGTAAGACGCGTGGTTTGCGGATAAAAATCAAGAAAAAAAATAACAGAAACGGAAGGCACTGTCCACTCCCGTTTGCATCCGATGGCTAGAAATAACAGTGTGTTTAAGCGGGGATGAAAGCTGGAGAATTGCTCTCATAATTAAACTAGAAAAAATTGTGATCACTGGTTTCGGGATCTTTGGATTCTGTGGCGATATCGACGGCGATCAACACAGCATCGGGATCTAAGTGATCACTTTCAAAGATTGCCTACAATAACCATTAAAGGTAAGCGCTTGTGTTTCAGAGTTATACATGTCTGAAGTGTATTAGTGTGACTGGGCTTTTCATGCAAGCTTTGTGTGACCGCATAATTTCATAGTAACTGTAGTAATTGTACATTTTCCTGTTTACTTTTGCACCTGTTGTGTTGGGATTTAAATTTCTGCGAGGTTGGAAGGTTTTTGACTTAAAACTATAAGATGAAACTTGGCTTGCCTAAATTTCGTGAAATGAACGTACATAATTATATTTACATCATCTATATTCCTGATGTTATTCACATTTTTACATTGCAATTGCTTATTTAGAAACTGCACAACTGATATATGAATTTTTAATTATATTATATAATGTTCACACAATTACTTTGCAATGGCTCTTATTTGTGACTTGCAATAATCAGTTATCATCTAACAGTCTATGGTCTGCACACATTTATTTCTAAAATCCTATCTGTTGCATTGACAAACAACATTATGTACGTGTATTAATGCCTCTCAGTTGGCAATTTTTTATGGGCCAATTATCCACCTTAGGTATCCGACCCTCTGACTCCACCCCCCAATCCTCCTCAGGAACAATTGATGGATGTCCTAATAATTAAGACAGCCTGGAGCTATGTAAAGTGGTGCGGTCCGAGGGGCTGGTCAGCAGTGTGTGTGAGCCCTGTGTGTGTGTTTGCTCTTATCGGAGCTGCAGAGGCAGGGCTCTCCTGTCACCGAGCCAGTCTGTGGAGCCCCCCGATGACACCAGCGCATCCCTCTACAGAGTGTCACACGAGGGCGAGATGGGAGACTGCCTGTCTTTGTGACTTGTGGCTGAATGAACAAATGAATGAGTGACTACCTGCTCCAGGCTGCTGAAATATTAACTAGGGATTTCTGGGCACTCGATGCTAGAGGACCTGTGCTGGGACAGAGGTTGGCTGTGGCACTCCAGGACGGGCTGTTGCTGCTGTGCTCCTGGCTGGAGTGCGCTGTCAGATGGAGGTTGTCAATTTGGATGCGGACCCTCGGACAAAGGGGTCTGAGGGTGAGGAGCTGTTTGTCCCGAGCAGTGACAGTGAGGAGCGCCCCGGGACAGAGTCTGTGGTGCTTCAGTATCCTGTAGAATATGATCAGTGCGGGTAAGCAACACCAGGACTGACTGTGACTGGCTGTCCCAGAGACATGCTGCTTTAGTGTTTAGTGTTATGACCAGCAAACATATTAAAAACAGTTTTTTTTGTTGGCATATGTTGTGCTCTATTATTCCTGGGTCTTCCCTTGAATAGAGTTGTTAGGGTTAGAGATAGTCTGAATGTGATTCTGATGTTTTTTTATGTGTGATTACTTGGTTGTGAAACTATTTGTATCGATTGTAATATCTTGAAATGTCTTTATGGTTGGGTCTTTATACTATAGGTTGTCTGTGAGGGAGGTTAAATTTGAGAAGATTAGGTTAGTTTGACATGATCTGGAATGACATTTTGACAGCACTAGACTTCTTTAAATGTCTTTTTGGAGTACAGCGTCCTGTGATTTGATTTGAGGATACAGACATTTAATAATTTGGGCTTTTCATGTGAAGTGCAGGATATGTTTAATGTCAGATTGTCTGATGAGTTATTTTGTTTTTTTTGTCATTTAAGAAGTATAAGACCTAAGTCACCTGCTGTTTTTGTGCCCTTCACTTGCATTTTTACAAGGATTTTTGCATGAACTTTACCTGGGGAATTTAGATTTTGTGATGTGACACTGTCGTATTGGAAAATTTTCCCTCAGCTTAACACATTGCAATCAATTGTGCCTTGGTCTCCTAGTTACACACATACACATACCCCATTATCTTGCCTTAATGTGACATCCTAATACTTTTACTGTTTGTAATGGGCAGGAGGCATGACGGGTCCTGCAATATGACATGCTTTACTGTGTCTGAAACTAATGCAAATAATAGTTTTATATTTCTTGTATAATTGTTGACATGCAATGTTAATAAACTCTTATTAATTTAATAACTATAAAGATCTGGTTATAGAAACCTGGCTATATGAAGTTAAAACAGCCAAAAATACATTAAATCATATTAAAACTCCTGAACATTTTTACAGTTATTGTAATTTTTTCTAGATATATTTAAAACATTTTATTGTGGATAAATTATGTCTGTTTACTATGTCTAATTTGTGTGTCATGGTGTTTGTTAACTATCTGCATGTCTTAATAGATCTGACCCTATCTACAAAGTATGTTTTGTCCTTAATGATATCAGATTAACTGATGCATTTTGAAAAGCATTTCTACTTAGTTTTAGCAGCTACAGTACCGTTCAGATGTATGCAGTTGTTGTGTATTTTCATATGAAAAGCATAATAGGTTTTCATGACCGAGATGGCAGGTAAATTACTCATGTTTCCCTTTGAACACACTCAGGCTGCCAGGCTTTGCCACTAGGGAGTCTGCTGAACACTGGGTTTGGATCTACAATGAAAAATGCATAGCCATAGAGACAGACTTGGTGTTTTTGTTTACACACCATCAGAGAATGTCTGAAAGTATTTATTCAGGATAAGAGTTTTCGACTGCAGCTTCTGCAGATGGTAATTGTGTTCACCAGTTTTATGTTGGGCTTTAACCATATAGTGTATGTTTATATTTTAAAATGTATAATTCCTGTTTTGAGTTCCAATTGGACAACATTGTTGTAAACACTGATAAACAAACACGTGTAGTCACACATTCTATTTTCACAAGTCAGCTAGACAACCACAACCAGCCTGCATTTTGTGGTACATACATTGGTCTGTAAAAGCAATTAGCCAATTGTGTCTGTGTGTTACAGTAATGACCCATTACCCATAGCAGAATTACAGTAACTTATGGTTTTAGTAAGATGTGTGTAGTTAATTTGCAAGTTATACAATAAATAAATTGTTTGCATGTAGTTACAGTAATTTATGAGTTTTCTTCATGAAACACTTTATGGCACTATTGTATACACGTACTGTGCACAGAGTGTGGCCATTAGCCAGCGAGAAAGTGATTTGAATTCTTAATAAGTTGAAGGCATTGTGATAATTACCTTAATTAAATGGCCCACATAAACAGCTCATCTGTGCCTTTTTTCTTTCAGAGAAAACGATGATTTATTTGGCCAGTTCAGCTCGACTTGTGTGAAGTGTTGACATATGGTGCGTGATGTTCATTCTGACTGTACTCTACAAGAATGACGAACTAAAAAGCAAAACACTTGGTATTAATTAACTTACATTAAAAGTAATTACAGACATCAATTCATTGGCATGAAACAACCTTCGAGTTCCTAATTCTTTTGTATTATTTTTATTAAGCATTTTGGAGGAATGATTAATTATTTCAGAATATGCTATTAATAAAAGCTGGAGTACACAACCAGAGGTTTATACCACATCTGATTAACTACAGACTCAACATCTCCAGTAAGTCAGTCAGTATTCAATTTATGTTCATTATAATTGTTAATATCGCCACCTTAGCCCTGCCAGTGTTGAGGACAGAAAACTAAACTGGAAACTGACTGTAAAATGTATTCAGTTTCATTTTCACTATTTACTACATAGTGAAGATCACATATAGTAGCTATATGAGCATAAACGGAATGAAATAAATGGATGTAGATAAACTCCAGACGATATTACACACTTTGTGTAGTGTTGCATTTATATCACATCCTAAATTATGCAAAACACCTACTAACAAGATTAAGACACAGTTTGATTTCCAGTGTTGGATTTTGCCCTTTAGACTGCAAGAATTACATGGATTTGAGTCTGATCTGGAAAAAAATTTAAGTCTTATGTCTTAAGTTTAAAGTGTTTTTTAACCATTGTTAGACTGTTAAGGCATTGCACTTTCCAGTCAGCTGTCCTGTTAATGCAGACCAGAAGTCTTCTGCATTTGTCTCAAAGCTGCATGCATATTTTACAAGCATCTGCCATCAATCATTGGATATGTCCTCTGGCAGACTGCTACTGCTGTACCAGTGTGAGTTGCTCAAGCTGTATGTGTTTTACTATGATTTGGAACTGGCACATACTGTGACTGTGAGCTGACGTCCCAAATCATAGTCTGTGATTTGGAACCTCCTGCTCCTTGTGCTGACTACTACTGCTTTAAGCTAATCTCTCTCTCTCGCTCTCTCACTCACTCACTTACTCACTGTGTTTAACCTGCTGGGCGATCACATTGTCCTCATGAGAGAATTAGGATGCTATACAGTACAGCAGTACTCTGTCACACTGTGTGAAGGCCAGCTGTTCGTTCAGGATAAGGTTTGGCTGAAGGGTGGTCTCTATAAAAAGCTAAAAAGTGAGAGACAAATCTACAAGGAGATACACTCAATTCTTGCCTTTTCTTTAAAAAAGTTTTGCCCATATAGAAAAATATAGCACTTTACATTTCAGTTATATTAATAGCTTATTGAAAACAGTTTTGTTCTACATCAGTAATTGAAAACTTTTGTGTAATTTTGTCTCCATTAATTGAAAACAAAAGTCAGAGATGACTGCCATATCGACCCTTGCAACATAAACAAAGACAGTAATTGAGAGTTTCAATTACCCAATGTTGGTTCTTATCTAAAAGGACCGTTCTACTGAGTGAAGTTAGTAACAAATGTAAAACAAGTGTTCATTTAATTTTTAGCTATTTTCAGCAATCATTATTGTTGTGCTAACATTAAATCGTACAGTTAATTCAATTGTAAAAACATGAAATGTTTATTTTAATGTGTTTTTTATACTGTATATTTGTGTGCTTATATACAATATAGTCATTTCAAAAACTGATTGCTGTAAATGGGGAGTAGGTCCTAAAACACTCTTGTGGGAAAGATTTCCACTGGATGCAGATATACTCCTGTTCAGATATAAGAGCATCAGTGATGGCGGGTGGATTGGTTGTGGCTCACACTTTTCTACTCTTTTCTGTATGTTTCTATCCACCCCAAGCATGCTATAGATCTGTGATCTGAGCAGGTTAGTCATCTTCTTCCACACTAAATCATTTTTAATAGACCTCACTTTGTACAAGGCTTATAAGCTGGCCTTTTGTGTTGCCACAAAGTTGAAAGCACAAAATTCTCTGGATCTCAGCTCTCTAGTTATCGGACTGGCCATAAAAAATCTTATATTTGTCACTAAATCTGCCACTTTTCATACAAAACTAATCTAGAGAACTCTGATGTTGTATGATTTACGTTTATCAGGAAGGGCTAGTACTGTACATGGTTGGCAGCTGTAACACAGGCCATGAGCCAGAATTTACAGTAAACCTTTCAGTGGATGTGTTTGTGGGAGTATATGGTCCATACAAGATCCTGTTTGATCTCTGAAATGGCCTGCAGGGTGTTGAGCGCTGTGGATGTTGAGCGCTGTGGATGTTGAGTGCTGTGGATGCTGAGTGGGCTTGTGACAGTCAAGGCTGTTCTTTTAAAACAACTTAAAACTGTTTTAAAAGACACTCATTTCATGGTAGTGAACACAGAGCCCAATTAGACATATTGAAGAAGCTCAATCTCACAAATGTATCTGAATGCTTTGGATGAAAATGATTTCCATGGGTTTAAATGTGCTGGAGAATACTTACAATACTTACAATAAGCATGACATCTGAGAGAATTCCACATATAAAATAATTTAACATTTTTAATTATTACAAATATTTGATTTTAATGATTTACTTGAAATAATTTATTATTTCATCAGAGATATAATTATCCAACACATTGAATAAATAAATGAATGAATGAATGTCAATTAGCGGAACATAATTTAATTTCAATTTTTAAAGAAATTTAATAAACTATTGAAAACAAAGCGATTCACTAGAATGAAACGTTCTAGAAAACTCTAGAAATGAGACGTTCCAATGCTACAAATGAAAGAGTGAATAAAAGGTTTAGCAGAGCGTGTTTAATAAATTATTCTCATTCAGGTGGGCTGCTTAATACAATTTAACATTAAAAACTTACATTGGTCGACCACTTGTTTATATGTAAGAAAATACATTCATTAAAAGGGACTGTCTGCAGTTACAAGCATGATTTTAATGGCAGACAAACACAAAATAAACACCAGTAAGTATCAATAACAATGCTGTTCTAAACACTCCACCTACAGTATGTTCATAAACTCTCATTCAGATTCAGTGTTGCCTTTCAGTATAATCGCTTGCCATTTTATGGCTTCTTATCTCATTAAATTTAATGCTTTACTGCATGCATTGAGACTTACAATATAATCGGTTCATAGCAGAGCAGAACAGCAATATTACAATGCAATCTGCTGTTAGAAGTATTTTGCTGGTCAAAATGGGCAAGAAAAGGATTAAATTGTCATTTAAATGTCATTATCTTAAGCATGATTTATCATGTCTTTTCAGGGTCAGAAATTAACCTTTAAGTCAAGTAGCTTTAAATAATACACAACCCTCTGTTAGATTATACAGCTTTTACTGTCTGCCGTTACTGTAGATTTAAATGTAATTTCTGTTTTATGTTGTTGGGAGTGTTTTTGTTCACATTAAATGTTTTCAGAGTTATTTTTCCCGACATGCTTTTTCGCAATAAATTTATTGCAACAGTATTAACTAAATTCTGATTTAAACTGCAGTATCTGTGTATTAGCTACCTTATTTTAAGCTAATGTTTTGCTCACCTCTGGCATTTTATCACTTTGTTTAAACACTAACCTTTAGTAATATAAGACATCACTGAGGTCGTGTCAGGTCTGATCAGCAGTGTCACTTGCTCTTGTCTGATTGGCTGTTTGTGTTAAACTCTTGTGCTGTATCTCTCTTAGGGAGAAGATGCCGTTCCACCATGTGACGGCAGGATTGCTGTACAAGGGGAACTACTTGAGTCGCTCTCTGTCTGATCACAGTAATAGCGAGCAGCTCGCCAGCATCTCTGTGGAGGAACTAGATGGTGAGCATTGATCTTAATACAGACACAATAATCACATAAGCACATACACAATTATTCAGCACTGTAAAGGTGATTAAGAGACAAAGGCA
>JAZGTK010020664.1:0-10892 GCA_036877625.1 Ambastaia sidthimunki
GTTTTAAGTTTGAAATATGATGGGTGTTTAATTTGTAATATTTTATGTAAGCTACCGAAAAGCATTTCATCCATCTTAGTTCTTCCTTAATCGTGCTGGATAAATCGTCTGTCCTGCAGATGAATTTAGTTTAGGTTTCAGACAGTGAGCAAGACAAAGACGTGTTCAACAGCGCCTCCCAGTGACCCTGAAACGCAACGTCACACTCGCGTCCCCTGCGAAAAAAACACACCCTGATGCTCTGAGAAGTTTCTTGATTGTGGGAGAAAACAAGACCACCACACAGCCAGGGTCTCAGCTTTCCTAAGATTACTACAGGCAAACTAAAATAAGCAAAATAAACTGCTAAAATACATAAAAGACCAACTCATTTTGCTACTGGTGTCATTGTATTTTAGGAACTAAGAATGGAAAGTATCGATGGTTTTAACAAAATTATTATTATAGCTCCGTTCATAAACATCAATATGAAAAAAAATAGTAGTTAATGATTTACTGTTATCGGAGGATATGATGTCTCTCGTGCTGCCCGTCAAATTGTACAGCAGCCAGAATATTCTGCTGGAAACAGTCTTCTGTCTTTACATAGATATTACATTTGTTATTTTAGACTCTTACATTTGTTATTTTATTATTGGCATTAATTTTTTTACATGTTATAATTGGTTGTACTCACTGCAGACGCACAACTGCCCAAATGCTTTAGGGTTAGGTTAAGAAGTAAGATTAGGGCATATAAAATATATCATTACCCTGGTATGAAATATATAGAAGTCTATAGATGTCCTTGGTAATATAGAGGAAGGACCCTGGGTTTGTGCGCGCGCGCACGTAGGGGTTGCTGGAAAGCAGCTGACACCGGCACATCGTCAAATCGCTAAACCTGCACGAATCCCTTCGCCTCCCCATCTCTGGATCAATGTGGAGGGATCTGCTGTTTTAATGTTTTAATTAAAACACAACAATGTTAGTTTAAAAGTCTGCTCACACAGAATAAAGTCTCGGTCCACACGCTCCTCTCCAAACAGGTTTAACGACGCCGCGCTACAGCGCTTGTCATGTGAGAGTTACAATGTCGTTTTACAATCGCGCTTCTATGGACGAGCCATTATTGCGATCCCCATAACTTTTTAACAGACTTTCTGTGTGTACAAAGTTGCATAACACCAAAGAACAGTGTTTTAAAAAGACCACTGAGAGATAGAGGGAGAAAGAGAGAAAGACTCTGTCTTCATTTCCCTCATAAAAACGGCACTTAAACACAAGGACACCAAGATGTAGAACAAAACAGGTGAATCCGAGGCCTCTCCTACAGGCGAGTCAAAGTGAATCGCTCGGGGAGTGTGGTGGGCTGTCGAAGACCTCATCCGGGGATCTGCTTATCCTAATGACCCGTGCATCTCTTTATGCAAAGCTCAATTAAAGCCATTGTCTTTGATCAACACTCATCTCTAAATTTAAACCCACTGGCACTTGGATACCCATATGTGGCGCACGGCGTGAGTGGCCGTGCAACCGCGATCGGTTTGATAAATATAATTATGACATGGCACAAAAGACCCGAATATCCATTTCTAAGGAGTGGCGCGAGTGTTTTTTCCCGCCACATACAGTACGTCGCCGTGGCAACTGCGCCTCTAGAATGCAGATCAGGCGCTGCTCTTGTGTTCTCAGCAATCGAGTTTGATAGCTGTCACTTTTGTTCGCCGGAAAAAGGGGGCAGGTGGAAATTACAATGTGCTCCCAAACCATCGCCCAGATCTTTTTCCCTCTCTCCAGTTCTGAATTGATCAATTTGCCTCCTTTTTTTCTTTTTTGCCCTTCCACTTACGAGCGGCAGAGTCCCATAAAACCGCTCACTTAGGCGCGCGCGGCGGCAGCGGGAGAGAGGTCAGTGTTATCCAAACAGTGCCATTGGGCCATTTGCTATAGCACCCTCCAGCCAGCAAGCCGGAGGAATCAGCCTGTCACTTCAATCAGGCTTACAAGCACAAGCTGTGCACAATGAATTTATAATGCCAAGAGCAGAGGAGCAAAATCAAACCAAGAGAGCAAGAGGGAGAGATGGGAGGCGTGTGGGAGGTGAAAAGCGTTTCTGTGTGTGTCTGGGAAACACACACACACCGAGTGTATTGTGCTGTCGGTGTCAATGGCCTTCTATTTTGCTTGTGCGTCTGCTTGTTTACAGATGGAAATAAACAAGCGATTGTTGAAGGTGAGAAAATAGACTACGCGCAAAGCCAGCGGTAAACAGGGACCTGTTGTCCGTGCGCGAGCATGTGCGAAAAAAGCGCTATTTTCAAGTACCTGGCGTGTGTTTGCGCAGGTGTCTGGATATGAAGGTTTATTTCAAGAAGTGGCTGTTTTCTCAGCGCTTTCTATATGTAACAATACTGTGTCTTTTGCGTGTGAGTGTGTGTGTGTGTGTCTGACTGTTCTGTTTGCACATCGTTCGGCTGGCTTGTGGCCTTTGACCACATTAAGTTCTTCATTATCATGGCTGCTCTTATCATCTCCAATGGAACATTCAAAGACAGAGACATATAAATGTTTATCTAAAAAGAGAAATAAACAGAATGAGGAAGAGAGAGTGACTGAGGGGAAACAGATGAGAATAAGATAAAAGTGCAGAGTAATGGAGGAGGCATGGCTGAACATGTGACATTAAGGGTACAAGGAGGAGTACAAGGGAAAAAATAGCATTTCAAAGAAAAGAAAAAAGAAAAACATTCAAGTGAAAGGGGAGAGAAAGAGATGGAGAAAGTTGAGCAGACATGAATCAAGATTATATTGCAGTTCCTTATTCATCCTCTAGTTTAAAAAAGGGGGCGGAGTCAGTGCTTGGCAAACAGGATGTTTTTATGAGGCTGCACTGCAATTAACTGTTACCTTGACTGTCTTGGTTTTAAGAGCTGGTTGGCCTTGAGGTTACCTGGATACACCTGGGGGGAGGCGATAAAAGGCTTAAGGTAATGGAGTCAGTAAGATCCAATGAAACTCATGCCAAGTTAGTTTCCGGGTTCACTATTAGAGAGTGTCTGAGGCGTATTGCCCTGTTTGTCTCCTGGGCCTAAAGATCCTTGAATTGTCCTTAACTGAACTGTCTGTTCTTCAAAAACAGGTGAATCCATCTTACCTGCTTTGGACTGTGTCACTTTCAATGCAACACACTTTCAAACAGGTGTTTCAATGCGATGGAAAATATTTAATCATTGAACTGTGAGTGCTTAAGATTCCTGAAACGTATTTTGCATATACGTGCATGCAGTGTGTGTTCATGTCAGTATGTGTGTGTTTACACAGTGAGCATTTAGCGTCCGTTAGCAGACAATAGCCTCACAAACACACGCGCTATTTCTCTATTAGCACTGTTTGATCAGATTTAATCCAGGCCCATTTGACCTCCACCTTCCCTGTGACCTCTAGCAAACTCCCCAGAGAGATGAAGGCTAAGGTGTGTGTGTGTATGCCCTGATGTCTGATCAGGAGCAAACACTGATGGTCAAACACACATCCCCTTTATCCTTCACTCTCTGTCTGTCTGCTCGACCAAATCAAATCTCCCAACTTTTCCAGCACCTCTCCCCTCTTCCCATCCTTTCATCTGTCACACACCTTAGAAAAGGAAACCAGTTTGACTTAAGTTCCCATTTGTGGATTTATGACCTTCTGGATCTGCTGATTATATATAAACTACACTGTTAAAACTAATTACGTTTCCCTAACGTTTCCATTAAGTAACAAAGACGTTAAAATGTTATTTAGAATGTTTAAAGACGTTGTATTAACGGTATGTCTTGCTTATGAGAACGTTATTTAAACATTTTTTTTTAAATCTGTAATTTTTTTAAAACGTTCCAGTAATTATTTAAGATTAAAATGTTTGATATATATATATATATATAACACATAATGTTCTGTAATATAAATATTAAAATAAAACGTTCTATTACCGTTACTGCAATAACTTTTGATAACGTTGAGAGAACTGTAAACATAATAAAGTCAGAACATTTCTTTAATCCGTTGTGTGAGAGTAATATAATATTTTTATATAAAGGTTTTAACCCGCCTTTTACAAACGATCTAATCTATGTCTTCCATTATTCAGTGTGAACAGTCCGCTTGTTAATCTATAAACCCTTTAATCTGAGATCGTTTGGGGTTAAATGATGCCTCCTTTCGCTTTGTAGTCGCTAAAAGGAACAAATATATGTTTATTAAAATTAGTATCATTACGGGAGAGTATCGTTGGATAAAGTCATACATTTCTCTCTTTCCCTCCTTTGTAGACAAACTTTCATGTGTTTATAATTATCAGTCATCATAATAGGGCGACTGTCATCACTGCATCAAAGCTGTGCAACTATCTCTCTCTCTCTCTTTCTCTCTCTCCGTCTCTCTCTCTCTCTTTCCAATTATGTTTTTACTAATTTATTTATTTTGAATAAATTTGTTGGCGTCTGTTTTGGAGTGCACTCTCTTACACAGCAGTCGGTATCAAAGAGAGCGCGTGAAGTGCCCCTTGTTCACGAATAATGAATCGGTGAAATGTCGAGAAAACCTGTGAACCACGACATACTCACCTCTCTCTCTCTCTCTCTCTCTCTCTCTCTCTTTCTCTCTCTCTCTCTCTCTGATCCTGTATCCCCATTGAAACACTTTCTTTTTTGTGTGGCAAAACATTTACACCATAGTGCACCATTATGGTGTGATAAATAAAATATTGAACAGGAAACGGTGATGATAAAATAGGAAACAGAAATCGGGTTCCTAATTTCTTAAATGCATTATTTCTGCGTACGTGTACATTTAAAGCCTTAGAATATTTACAGTATATTTTCGAAATATTTACGAAAAAATGGCGTATACATTAATATTTTATTTCAGTTTATTTTATTGTTAATGTTATAATTTAACGAATATTTTTGTTGTGCTATTACTGATGATAATATATAATAGAAATATTGCTGTCATTTATTCTGGGGAAAGCTTATAGATTTTATGTAGAGTTGCTTTTCAAGGTGAACGTTGATGTACTAATGTGTTTTACCCAGACGATCCTTTTAAAGGGCTTGAAATCAAATAATAGCACTTTTGCACATTTAAAATAATAAATTGTCCTTTAATTCTCGGCGATTTCTTAGGAAGTTCTTATGACAGCCGGAATTGTGTGTATTAGGAACGTGGCCCTGAACGGTCCATCGATCGGACTGAACATAATATGCGGGCCGCATTAATAGCGTGTTATTTCTCAAAGACCTTGAGTTGATCACTGTTATGCGCACGCGTTTTCTTTTGCTTTACTCAATTAGAGCTGCTCTGGATATATTTCCAGAGCATTTGGGGGCCCTGAACACAATCAAACACGGACTGAAAAATTTCCTTTATAAACATAATGTATTAATTGATCTGGTAGAAATTATTTTGAACTCCACTTAGCGTCTTCCCCCAGTGTCTACCCTAAACAAGGCGTTAAAACCCTTGGACACAACATTCTGGTCTAACCGTGGTGGGCCTTAACCTTGGACCGTATGACCGTGGAAAGGGGGGCTTAAAGCCACGAGGGTCCTGGAGGTGTGTGGGCAAAGTCAGGCTGTCCACATTATATGCTTTAACATGGATGGCAAATTCAGCGCGGTTAAACAAACTTAACCTTCATTTGTGAAACGGTGCAACTCAAAGGGCAGAAAACGACTTGTGAAAGTAATTACCGCAAGAGAAAACCAACAGGGGGAGAGAGAAGAAGAGAGAGGAAGAGAGAGAGTGGAGGTAAAGAACAGAAATCATTTAAGTTGAAGAGGCATTTTTAATGAGTTTGCTCAGACATTGATTTTCCACAGTAATCTGTTATTAATATGCCGTGGGCGTTCTGTCCCTAAGCCCAGGGAGGGGTCACAGCCTGTCAGGACCCCTACTCCCTCAAATAACACCCCGAAGCCCAGGGAAAATGGTATTTTAGCAAAGGCAAACATTGTCCTGTCTTGGCTTAAGGGGCGAAATAGCTGTTTATCTTAAAACTTGTTTCTCTGCCTGGCAAAATGACGAGCCTTTTGGAAGAGGTTAATAAATGAAAAGGGAATTTAATAAAACTGATGGCAGGTTTTGCTTACAGATTTAGTTTAAAATTTAAGGTGTGCAATCGTAAGTGTTTTCAAATTCGCCCATTGGCTGTATTTATACAGTTAAATTGTGTTTGATTAAAGTAGATATAAACATAAATGTACAGAATAAAATTGCCATTGCGCAAGAGGAGGTTTGTATATTTTTCATAACTGAATGTTCTACAAATGTTCTGAATTTAGAAGCAATACTGTTTATTTTATTATCTTAGAAATTGTGTGTATCTTCCCTTTACCCTAAGGCCTCCTTTAAAAAATATATTTAGCCTAGTTTTGGTTATACACAGGGTCTTTTTATTAAGATGCGTTTGTTGTTGTCGTTATTAAATTTTCTAAAGATGAATATGTGATAAAAATATGCATTGTGTCGTTGCTCATTGTTAATTATAAGAACAATAGTTTAATATTAAAATCAATCTTATTTTTATATGCCATTTTTTACTTAGACTAACCATCTCATGAGTGAGTAAATCTTGTAGGTAAATAAATTTGAGTGCAGAGCCGTTTTGCTGGTTCGTAAAGATGCTTTCTGCCACCTGGTGGCCGGTACAGGAATGAGTTGAAGTCATACTTTGTACCTGCACAAAGATGTTTATAACTAATATTAAATAGTGTATTTCTTTATCTCACAATTTAATAAACCCATTTATTTTGGTTTCTTTTCTTGTAAAGTAATCCCATATCCAACCATTCCCTTGGAGTACCAGCAGAGGGCGGTACGCGATCATTTCAACACTCAAACCACCAGCGTAATGAACCAGTGAAGTCTACTTTCGAAACTCTGTTAACTTTAATACTTGAGAAATGCATGAAAAATATACTCTTCATGAAATAATAAATATAACATTTCTGTATGAACAAATGCACAATTTACAAATCATAAGTGTCATCTCTGTGAACTATTTTAAGTTATTCAGTTATCTGTCAGTGATCATATCACACAATAACAGTCTCTGTTATATAATTTAGGTGTTAGGCATTAATATGATACTGATATTTTGGTATATTGTCCGGTGCCCCATTTCATTCATTAGAAAAAGCACATTCATATTTTGCTGTCTGTTTTGATGGGCATCAGGAAACAGTTAATATTCACATGAAGTTACAATCTGCAACTTACTGAAGCTGATTAATACATTCCAGGAATCAGGAAGCATGAGGATAACAGAAAGTTCTTGCTTGTTTTCTGTTATTGTTTTTATACTGATACCGTTCTGCCAGATATAACAGTTATTATCAGCACTTACTGATGTACGTCTACTGTTACAAACTGGCAACAACCTTCTAGTATTCTAAGCAGATCTAAGCAGTACATAACTGTTCTTTGACTCCATCTTTGCCCTTATTATTTTTTCCTCGAAGGCAGAGTCAGTCGGATACGATTCTGGCTTGTGATTGGTTGTGAGCTTCCAAGTGACCCTTCAGTGTCTCAGGAAGTGAAAAGCAGTTGTGAGATGAGACAACAGGCCAGCAGGCAAGTCAGCGCATATCTTGGGTTTGGAAGAGCGGAGTCAAGTGCACTGGGGGTTGTGGGCTGGCTGGGGGGCTTCAGTGCATGTCTTAGTGGTGTTTGTCTCTGCTGAAGTTCTTGTCGTGCTAGCGGAGGTTCCACAGTCACGTAGCCATTAGTTATCCTGATGTTTGAATGAGGAGTCGTGCTACAGACAACACAGAAAACAGAAAATAAATGTATTACTGCATAACCAAAAATTAAAACTCTTATCAAAGAAACTTCTACAAATGTGTTCAATCAACCCAGCTACGAATTTTAGGTTGTAAGAATGTTTCCCTAATGTTTCAATTAAGTAACAAAAACATTAAAAATGTTTTTTGAATGCTCTCGGAACGTTCATAACATTAGACGTTGTATTAACGTTATGGCTTGATTATAAGAACATTATTTAAACATTTTTTAATTTTGTAATGTTTTAAAACATTCCACTATCAAATTAAGAACAACATTTTTTATATATGATAAATAACGTTAAAAAACCCTTCTACTAACATTACCATTACTGCAAAAATGTTTTTGAAAACTTTAAGAATGTTTTTAAAAATGTTTTGAGAACATTAGCTAACCTTCTGAGAATATTCCATGTTAATAATGTTACTCCTTTACTCTGATAAGTGAAAAGCAGCACTGAATTTCCTGCTGTGGTGTCTGCATGAGTTTTTTCTCACCTGTCTCCTATACGCACCCACAGGTCACTAAACAACCGCGGCCGACTGTATGTGCGATGAGTTTTACGGGGGCGCTTGTACCGGCCAAACTCCTCTAGCTGGCTGAGACTGTCTGGTAACAGCATGTGGGAAAGATCTTCCTGACTGACTTCCTCCAGCTCAGGAGGTTCTGATGTCCATTCTGTCACCTGCTCAGAGCTTTCTTCAGTGGGAGTCACAGTGGTCACCTCCATCTCTGACCAGCTCCTAGTGTAACATTAGCAGTAACATTTTTGGGTTACAGTTTATTTACAAGGGTCCTTGTTACAGTGTAAATTATACATTGAACTACTGAGCAATATTAGTTAACAATTTGTGTTTGCTTTAGGGATTTGGTTTAGTTTAGGGTTAGTTGCATAATTTTATGCTTAAGTTTTGTATTGCTATAGTAAGTATGTGACATAAGTAACAAAGACACTAAGTAAATAAACCTATTTATGTGATGTTCTTAAAACCAATATATGTGTAACCTATATACTTATATGCTTAATAGTTTATTCATATTCATGCTATGTAGATTATTGGAGAACTGGGCAGCATCAAGAGACACCTTTAAAGAATGAGAGATAAGAGTATAGCTGTGTGTGTGTGTGTGTGTAGTTGTATTTGTGTGAGACTTTGGACTTCAAACAGGGCCATATCAACTTTTCGGCTTGCTAAGAATTTACGAAGAGCCAAAATTACCAGTGAGGTCAAGATATCAAAGTTCAGACATACCAATCCATACTGCCACCAAATGCTAATGTGATATGACATGATATGTGAAATTTCTTTCATCATACTAAAGTTAGAAAAATGTAAAAGTTAGAATGCAAACATCAGCCTAGACTCATAACTATACAAAGTAGTTTTTTACACATTTTACCAAACTATACCAGTAGGGCGTAGCATTGCTCAAGATACTGTCTCTGTTACACACTCGTCAGGTCCAGCTGGTAAGTGCCCACTGGGGCATTCCAACACAGTAAACATCAGCCAAAAGCCACACACACTGGGTAACCGTGACGACATTTGTCTTATGGTAAACCTTGTTTCATTCCAATCTGCCTCCCTGTGGTCAAACCAACCAGTCGTGTTTAGTGCGTCCATGAAACATTTTGTTTGGTTTGAATCGCATAATCACCCATGTGCGCGCCACAAACGCGCAACAGGCCCGATTCAGGCCCGTGTTTGTGGTTTGTGAGCTTTTAGTAAACACATGTCTGGCTGCCATCACATGTTGTTTTATTTGCCCATCATATCACCTCATTTTTCTCTTGCAGTGGAGATAGAGGAAAGCAGAGCAAGAGGGCCGGAGAATGTTGGAGAGGTTTGTGTTTCTAAACCACAGTCAATCTGTCATTCAGTCAGTCCATACGGCTGTCATCTTGTTACCACGGCCACTGTCATCATCTCCAGCAATTTGAGAACCCCCATCTGCCTCCACCACTTCCAGTACTGCTGTGTGCCAGAGAAAACAGCTCAAACTAAAATTTGCAACAGGAGGCATTTCAATCGACGTCGGCCGGTGTTGTGACGGTGAGCGGGTGTTTTGCGAGTTCACGCTGCCTTTTTGGGACAGCTCGCTTGCTCTGTGCTTTCATTTTTCCATTTGCCCCTTTGTTTCGACTAGGTGTTGAAGCCAATACAACTGTGTTTTAATGAGAACATCCTACATAGCCCTTGGATCACCTCCCAGCCCCCCCAAAAGTCTGTTGAGTAATGGTTTGAATATGCCAGCAATAGAGGGTTTGCCTTTGTAAGAGCAGGCACAGCACCCCTCTCAACAAGACAAATGGATGAGGCCTATGAGCCATCTGAGTTGGCACAGAACTGGTCCGGCCCACCTCGTCATGGTTGGCGGGGGGAGATCAAAGGCATAGCTGAGCTCTGTTTGCAGTTTAACACGGTAAGTGGAATATCCTCCTGGTGAATAACAATGTGGTAGAGGGTTTCTATGAGGTGAAATATGATGCACTGGTGAGTGTGTGTATGCAGTAGGCTCAACTGGTTTCTTCACTACGGAATACACAGAAAAACCTGTTGTTTGATGACTTCATAATTATTATGTGTTTGTCCGTGTGCTTGCAGGGGTTATTGGCACAGACAGAAAAGGAATTAAAAGGGAAAAAAGTCACAGACGTCAGAGTCGTAACAAGGAGGGAAACTGAAGGTAAACTCCATCATCAAACATGAACCATGTTAACCAATTTCTGAATTAGGTTTGAAAGTGTGCTAAAATATACACTGGCAGAAAGAAACATTGGCAACAGTAATATGATAAAAGACACCAATGTACAGTATATACATTTTTTATTATATATATATATATTTATATTTTGGAAATTAATAATATGGTGCAGTAATATAAAATCTGTACCCAAGTGTGTGTTTATAGTCCCTTTACAAATCAAACGCAGCTCATCCAATCAGAATGGGTGAGTCAGAATGGTTTGTTTTATATTAAAGTCAATTAAATTAGATTATTGGTTGTAAAACCACAGTGTCTGTTAAGAATGAAAGATGTCACTGAGGTTTTTATGATGGAATTGTGAAAACAATAGCTAAGAC
>JAZGTK010020665.1:0-10891 GCA_036877625.1 Ambastaia sidthimunki
TTTAATAAAGGATGGGAATGTGTGGAACCCATCTGTGGGTTCCCACTCTGCCAATATTCTCCATCTTTAGAAGCTACACATTTCTGATTCTGGGACTCTGATCCCTTTTTAGGGAAAGTCCAATGTTACTGTAACAACGATCACTCCTGTATTTGTAACAATGATCGTATTGCCCCACCAAACTGTCACGTGACCCATTACATCTCTGAAGTCCACTGTAAACTGCCTCCTCACTGTAAACATCTGGGTGTATCACCTTACAAATTTGTGGACTGTATTTACGTAATGGCTGTGTTAGTCAGCAGTAGCTGGGAGCAGGTATATTGTTTAGCTAGTACTGCCTCTGAACCGGATTTTATGACTTACTGGTGGATTGACTCACAAAATGAATCAAACTAACAACAGGCAAACAACGTGAGACATTCCAGTAAAACTCCATATTGCAAACATCAGGGTAGTTATAAAACAGTTATTTGTTATATGGCCTGCCTCCCAGCACTGAGGGTCATGAATGCAAACTATTGAATACATAGAAATCTCTCTCTCTCCAGTTCTTACTCTGAATTCCTATTCACAGATGTTGCTGAGCTTTCTCATAATACGGCTCTAAAACCAGAGCCTGTCGGAAAGACAGTCTCATCGCTCTTTGTTTAGCGGTCAGCTGTGTTCTGTACTCACCCCTCTGTCACTTAGTTAAGTCTCTGAAACGGTGTCTGGCAGGAGTATACAGTGTTTAATGGTGTATATGACAGTTTCTTTAAAAGCCATTGTGGTGAATGTTCAAACCTTTGTGTACTGAGGTGGGTTCGTGTTATGGGGGCCACATGACAATGTACTTTCTAAGGCAGGCAATTCTGTAACATTTCGAAACATCTGACTAACAATTTAAGAAAGCCTTTTTTTAACTTTTGAGAACGTTTGCCAATAGCATATAACAATGAAAAAATGTTCTACTAACAATACTTCAAAAACATTTTAATAACTTTGAGAGACATTTTAGAGAATGATAACCAATGTTCTGAGAATGTTCCCTGGAACATGTCCCCTTTGGAAGAGAGTACTGTTTTTGAAAGAGAAAGATCTAAAGAGGTGTTAGGGGTCTTTGAAACAGCTGTAGGTGGGTGAGGGGTGGGCTAGAATTGTCATAGATCTGTGTGAAGATTTTTATGCATTTGGCAGAAGCTTTTACCCAAAGCAACTTACAGTACATTCAAGGTATACATTTTATCTGTTTGCGTGTTATTGGGAATTAAACCCATGACCTTGGCTTTGCGCTATGTTCTACCAGTTACAAAACCCTCACCTTAGCTTCCTAGAATGACATCTTTGTGTTTTTCATGCTTCGTAAGAGCCACAACGCAAGACTAAGTAACGACTATTGTACTTATTAAGCTAAACATGTAACAGTTGCTTTCCAAAACCTGAGTGGTGTGTTGCTTGAAGTTTAAACAATAGGCTTGTTTCATTACAGACACATTTTTTACAGTAAGAAGTTTATGCACACAACACATTGAGACAAGAAACAACAAGATATATTTGCTGTCTTCATAAATATAAAAAATGAGAACACTACCCAGACTAATCATAAATGCTTTAAGCCAAACCACTCACAATTACACAGACAGCTGAACACACAGTTGTGATGTCATAGCATGTGACCAATTCCAAATCAGGATGCTAATTAAACTGAGAAGCTGAATGGTCAGTAACAAAGCCAACACACGTATAATATAGCTGAATGCACTGATCAGCTGATTTATGTATACGCCCTTTTCTATACATGCAGCTACTGAATGTTTTTCACAGTTGCTTAACAAAGCCAACAATATATGAAACTGTTTAGTGGTTGATTTCATTTGAATGGGAGGAACTATATAGTGCACAGTGCTTTGTATGCAACCACTCTTTAGTGTTACATCAGAAGTGAACTTTGACCAGTATGACCAGCTTCCCATTTCAGCAGAGCTGCTAGTGTTCTTGTTGATTGTAAACACAATGCTTAGTTAGTGTTAACAGGGCAAGTTCCTGTTCAAAGAATACATGCAGTTGCCTTGAAAAATGACAATTATGTTGATCTTGAACTAGAGGGTTAAAAGTGAGCAGGCTCGCAACATTGACAGCGTCGTTGCCATTGGCATCTTTGTGTGTATTGCTGTTGCACTTACATCCCTGATAAGATCAAAGGCAAGTTATTTTCATCTGTGTGATAACGAAACATTCTGGACCAGCCGGGTGTGAGATTGTGTCACAGGGGTGCTGGTAACAGAGCATAACAGAAAGAGTGTCTGGGTTCACACAGATAGACAGCCCAAATTTGTCACCACTAGACCACTGATCACCCAATCCAGAGTCAGACTGATTAGCCCGTTCACCAATTAACACCGGGATCCTTCAGATAATAAGTGTTCAATGCAATGTTTTGATTTCTTTTGATGTTACTGAAAATTAAAGTGCCTATAATTGTTTTCTCTAGAAATACTGTACTCTCCTAATCTAGTAATACTAGTAATACAAAGTTACTAGTATTACAAAGTTACTAGTAATACAAAGTTTTTACAGGACATGTTATGTGTGCAAACTTGTGCCATGGTGGTGAGTGGTTGCTAGGCTTTGCTATTTTTAAACTTTTTAAGTGGTTTTCTCTGCTTACAGACCCAACATAAGCTACAATATCCTACACAATTTCTCTATTGCAGTTTGGTGTCTAGACATCCTAATGTAAATTTATGGGGTATATTCACCCATTTTATTATTTGCTAGCAAAATATTTGAGTAGATATAGACTTAGAAAAGTTAAATCACACATTTTTCCAACAAACCACCAATTTAAGTTTAACATACACCATAGAACCTGTTTTAATGCATGTGAGGAAAAGTCTTGCCCTGCTGGAGAAGTGGTGGGGGAGGGACTGCATAGACCTGCATAGACCTGCAACTACATACAACGCAAACACATCAGTTCAATCTGCTATCTTACGACCAAGACCCCTGCCAAAATTACCTCAGAGGCCAAGAGACTGCTAAAGCTCTGAGTGAATGAGTGATCAAGCGTTTATCCCCACTCAGACAACAGCTGAGCTTTAACCCCCTCCAGAAATAGGGTCCCTGTCTTCACTTAGCTGCATTTAAAGCTAAAACACAATCTAGTGATGCTGGCTAAAGACTAACAATCACATATTCCATTGCTGGAAGTCTTAAAGAGACATGCAACTTTCCATACACACTTTTGCATGAGTACGCAAAGCAGTCATCTGAAGTGGCCTCCTAATTGCTAGATGAAAAAATGCTAGTAAGGCCTGCTATGCTAACATCTGAAGGTCATAAGCATACACTAGACAAGCGGATAAATGCAAACACAATGGCCAATGCATTGTGAGCATTAATACTCATTCTTGCATTACTCTGGCAGTATCAAACCTCAGCATTAAAGGCAGAGTAGGTGATGTTTTCCAGAAACGTTTGATATTATACTGGTTGAAAGTCTCTTCACATCCTGATATCAATCACGGGGTCTTAATATATTTTAATATTTTCTGTTGAAGGCGCAGGACCATAAATTGTTCTCCCAATCATTGCAATCGGTCTGAATGCAATGATAGGATGTCCTATTTGCCTGTCAAACTATGTATGCTTTCATGTGTTGGAGAAGGCGTGACTTCTGAAGGAAAGGCGGATCTTATGCTTTCAAAGCTAGTTTGCTATTGCTAGCCTCTCTAAAATTGCCATGTTTGTCCCATTAACACATGTGTTGCTATGTTGGTAGCAAATATTAACATCTTAACACTTTTAGTATCTTTATCTAACATGCTCAACAAGATTCTCATTAAACTGTTGTCCTGCCATGACAACTTACCATAAATGAGTTTATGCTAATGTCTGCTATAGCGCCCTAAAGCAATGCGGAGTATTGCACTACGCTAAGTAAGCTTGCCTAGCTAAAAATCTGTTCTTGTACTTGCAGAGATGATGTTTCAGGTCTAACTTAGCAGGCAAACTTTTTCTGGAAGAGACAAAAATAGAAGTGACAGACATGGAATACAGACATGGACAGAATAACCTTGTTTCACTGAGATTTAGGCTAAAAATAGAATGTATCTGGAGGAAAGTGGAGAGCAGTGATAGGCTAACACAAAATGCTCTGTTTTAAACACAAAAACGGAATAACTCTTTTCTCCAGTGAGGTTTTTTATCTTTGAAGACGATGGTGCTGTCAGCAGTTCCATTCTCATTTGTGCACATTTCTGATGAGGAAGCACTTATGCCCACTCATTACCATGGTTACTGTTGCTTGTGCAACCACTTTGCGAGTGCAGTAGGCAAAATGAGGCAACTGATCAGCTTTTCCATTAGCAATGGTTGGTATATTAACTAATGAGTGATTCAGGTAAAGGCAGCAGTAATTTGTGAACACTAATGAGCATCCGCAGAAGAGGGTCTTAGACATCAACAACAGCCATTTTGCACATAAGTGTATGACTGTGTTATCAGCTTGGGTTGATAAGTGGCACCTTTGTGATGTTTAGAGTGTTTCTCTCAGAAGAACTCTTGAGCCGCTTTGATTACTGCTATCTCAGGAAAAGAAAGACCGACAATTCTTTGAATGCTGGGTGAAAAGCTTTATCCAGCTTCTATCAGTTGGAGTTGCCCAAGTGTTGTCTCAGGGGGCAGCATGTCCTCAAATTGGCTTATTTTGCAGTCGAACCAAAGCTCATATGTTGGTTTTTAGTACGTATAAAACTCATTAAACAACACCATAATTGTCCGTTGCTATTTAAGTCGACAGTAAGTTCTCAGTAAGAACTCTCTCAGGAGTCTGTAAGACATAGAATGAGTCACTGAGAGCCAGACAGAGTTTTTGTTTGGTACCATTTAGGTAAACTATAGTTTTATTGACTTATATTGATCCTGAATAAGTTCAACTAAAGTTTACAGAAAAGCAAATGAATATTTTGTGACTGAAATAAAAACGTATTTCTTGGTATAATGATCTGTCGAATCACTTGCACAGGATTGTGGGAAATTGTGAGCAGGAAACATCTATGCTGCCTCTAAAATTGACCAAATGAAGGCATCCTCAGCAGAACAGGATATTGTTATGCAAGCCTAAGAAAGCAGCCAGTGTTTTCCAGGAAACCGATTTCCACAACCAGGTGTCAGACTCCATAACAAACTGTCAATGACACCAGTTAAACAGTTTAAATCACCTGTTTTATAACCTTTTAACCTTGTGAGGTTCCTAATGATAAAATGCCCTCAGAGGGGCCTTATTCTTCCTGGCTAGGTTAATAGGTTAGTCATACCGCATGATTCGATTACAGTAAGAGGTCTACAGTTTTGAATAGGAAACAAGTGCATGACTTTGCTGCATGTCTTCCCGCCTACTCTGACTGCAGATATAAATAGAATCAACACTTCCAATAGTTTCTCTGCTTTTCACACTAGAGCAGGCTTTCACCCACTCTTAAAACGCTGGCACTGAGCTTGCTGTTTAACTCAATAGTGCTCATTCATTGAATTAATGTGGGACAGTGCAAGAAACAGGAAGGCTGTTGTCCATACTGTTAAATGCTGGTTTATCAATGTGTATAATCAAGGTTTTATTCATTTTGTTAATGGCACTTGCTAAGCTTTGAACTTAGCAACATGTAACTTGTCCCCACCTGGTGTGCTGTGGACGTGAATGATACATCAAACCACATAGAAAAGAGATGTTCTTAGAACGCTGGCTAATGTTCTCTAAAAGTTTTCTCAAAGTTATCAAAAACATGCAGTAACGTTAGTAGAACCTTTTTGACATTATATAGCAAAATGACCAAAATTGTTATTTTTAAATTGTTAGTGGAATGTTTTTAAAATGTTTTAGAATTAAAAATATGAAAATTTGAATAACGTTCCTATAACCAAGCAATAACTTAATACAACATCTAAAAAAAGTCACTTTGAACGTTTTAACAACTTTCAAAATACAACTTTCAAAATAACATTTTTAATGTTTTTGTTACCTAATGTAAATGTTAGAAAAAACATTCAGGTGTTTAGACTTTTTCACCTTGTTGTTGACGGAGGAAAAATCCAGTAGACCTACAGTGATGAAGGGACCTGAGCTGTTTCTATAAATGATACTAGCAGCCGTGGTCTTTTGATTGAGTCAGTAAATAACCATCTAGCAAACACCTAAAATACATTAGCAGTTGTGCTAACAAGCGCTAACAACCAAGTTTGTATGGACAAGTGCAAACCATATATCCTCTTCTTTAATATTGCTACAGTATCCTATGTTGTAGCTATTTGGATAAATAACTAAAACAAGGCGAAACTATCTTTTTCTGGCTATAACAAAATAAAACAAACGTGTTACTTCTGAGATGATTTTGTTGCTAGGGAACAGCTAGATCTAGACTAAACCCATTCTAACCCACCTCAGACTGATAACTAATGATTTTAACTGCAGAGATGAACCGAGAGGCATATGTCAAGCAAGCATGCAAAGGTACTTTTAGAACAGGGTTTAAATATAGACACTTGGCTAAACTAGGCCATGGTTGTTTATAGTGCAAATGACGATATCTGATATGTAAAATCATATGTGGAATCAAAACTCGACTAAAAAGGTCACTAAACAAAGTAAATACCATAATATTACATAGAGTGTCCAACAGTATGTATGCACAGCTCCACTCTCTTCACTCCTATTGGTAGTTGTTGCATTGCATCACTGCTCATTTGCATAAAGTTAAAGAGTGTCAAATCTTCATCTCTCATTAAAAAGACTTGCTTGCTACAAATCGTGTAAAGGAATACCTTAAACCAATGACCTTAAAGCAGCTGAAATGAAAATTCTTTCCTTATTTACTCACTCTCATGTCATTCCAAACCCGTTTGCTGTTGTTATGTGTTTGTTTTTGTGGAACACAAAAGACATTTTTTTGCAGCTCTTTCATAATGATGTCTATCAACCTATGAAAAGGAATAAAAAGCTATACAATTTGCTGAGGATTAAAATGCGAGTTTGAATTGAAATTACGTTCCATAAATAGAATTTTCATTTTTATGTTAACTCTTCCTTAAATCTGAGTTTTATGTTCTAACCGTGCCAAACAATTTGTCAGCCGCTGTGGCTTTCTCAGCTCCTAACATCTGATTGGTTCAAAATTCCTCTCCGTAGAGCCTTTAACACATACAGGTCAAAGGAGATCACGAATAACATCAAACATCAACTATGTTCTAGACTGTAATTGTGTCACATTGTGCAGCTACTTTCAGCTTGTACATATATTTGGCTTTGTAAACTTGTTTAGGGCACAGGGTCAGACTGTGGGCAGTGTGTTTACTGCTGCAGACTGACGGCCCTCAAACCGCAGTGGAATCTATCAGCGGCCTGTGACAAGTTGAAATCTGCTCCTGACTCCAGCATTGTGTGTATGTGTGTGTGACATGGCACTTGTAGAACCAGTCATTGTGTTACTCAAACTACCTTGGGCACTTCCACTGTCAGCACATCGTAAATCAGACAAATGCACACCTACAGATGTACATGCCAAAACATCTAAACACACACACACGCCTTATGCCACAACATATAAATGCTATAGAAGGCAGCCCTATAATTAAACATATCACCTAGCCAGCCAATCAAAAAACAACAAAACAAAATGACACACATAAATACCTTAGATAACTATAGCACTTACATAATACACAAACATTATAAACAGAAGTATTGTGTCTTTGCTCCACCATTGAGAAGTGACATCTATTCACTATTAACATGATACAAATTGGTCAGATATTAATCCAAAGAGATTCCAAAGAGAATCCAAACGTGAATGTATGAACTGTATGAAGCAAGCAACACTATTACTATTGCAGCTTTAAACAAATCCCTGACACGTATATTACTTGCCTATATATAATGCGTATTTAATTTTGTAGCATAACACTGTTTGCTCTACAGAAACAAATGATGCCCCAATCATGTGTCTTTCTGGGGAGAAGTGTAGTATTACATTTTTAAATTATCAAAAGAAGGACCTGATGTATGCAACCACCTAAACCAGCCTATCAGCCACCTAGCGATGCCCTAGCCCAACCACCCATCATTTTTGCAACAACATAGCAAAGACTTGAGAACCACCTACTACACCCTTAGCATTGTGCCAGTGAGTTTGCATGCGCAAATACCCCTCAAATGTTCCTCAGAAAATGTACAATTCTAGTATGTTGTTTTTGTAGCTAGACAGGGTTATTTTTAAGCATGAAATGTCTTAACTACATGGGCTTCCTGGGGCTCTTTGGGGGTCTTTTTGAGAGGTCTGAACTTGTGTTTTGGCTTTAGATAAAGACTCCACATCATGAGGGTCTGATTCCAGTGGTTTACTACCAGTCTTACTACAAGTGGTTTACTACAAGTCCAGTGGTTTACTGCACGTCTGCAAAATACTAGGATATAAAACTTATAAAAACTGTATGTTTACCACAAACTAATTCCCACCGTTTTGGATGGCAAGCCTCCATGTTACAGCTGGAAGGAAAGCACAAACTGTGTGGAACACCATAACGATGGAAAAAAGGAAAACCAACATCGCTAATAAACACAAACATGACATGAGAAGTTAGCCCAAAGAGCGGCCCAAGATAAACATTAGGATTTATTTTAAGACACTCTGTGACATCATTGCGACAACCTCCAGTGACGGGCAGTGGCTAAAAATAGCAGAAATGTCAAAGCACTGGTACATATATGTCCATGAGCGAAGTCCAGCATTCCAGAGATAACGGCAGATGGCTAGCAGATTCTGCTAAAAAAAAAACAATAACAGCCTGCACATGCTTCCAACAAGAGCATCATGCGGCCCAAGGTGCAGTTGCTTTCACAAACACAAATGCGTCCTCCATGCGTCTCGCAGTGAAATGCTGCGGGAGGAAGGAGGGACTTTCTCATTGTGTACATGAAGCACTGACCTTCAACCCAAATGTCCTAGTGGAAAAAGTGTGTAAGATTCCATGAAACCAAAGCTTAGCAACTGCTCTCGTAAGACGAAAAGAATAAAGCCTTTCTTTGGATAGAAATTGCCTCTGATTGTAAGATAAGTCCTTGAGATCTTAAAGATGAGCTGTTTTATGGACGCAATCTCTGGATTAATTATTAATAAAAAAGAAATATATTCAACAGATGTGTAGAATTATCTGCGACAGATGTGTAGAAATATCAAAAAAGTTTGAAAAAAAGTTGGTCTAAAAATGAATTGCACTTATTAATGTTCTTAATTATTAATGTTATTAATCTTTTTGTCTAATGATTCATTAATGCAAATTATTCTGAACAATGTCTTTTTAATCTTTTATCAAACAATATGAGCTTAATGCCGCAGTATCAACCAATAGCGTACGTTTAGGGCAGAACTATGTGCTTGGCTGACCAATGGCAGACAAGGGCAATGATTAGGAAACCTGGTGGAAATGTTTTTTTTTTTTTTGCAATTTCATTTGGTAACACTAGTGATGTGGAAATGACATTTTAGTTTTAAGTAATGATACATCTGTTCTGTGAAACTTTCCAAACTGTGCCGTTTTGTTCTTTTGCAATAAGGAAGAAGTCATTTCACTTCCCTAATATTAAAACATGCACCTGCTGAACCTTCAGTGTTATATGCTGGAATTGCAGCCACGGATGGTTTCATGAATGACATAATTTAACTGAGCACAATTCTGCAGATGGACTATTGACTATGTCCCTTATTTGATGTACATTATTTGATACACAGAAGTGTACTGTATGTTTCCTGTGTGTTATTTCTGTATCTCTGCTAACAGATTGCGTTTTTACTTTTTGCACGCAGGGTCACGCGTTTAAATGTGTTTGTGGCAACAGTTTTTTATCTCCAGTTAAGCATCATATCGTGTTTTTCTAATGTGCATGATGAGATTCCCAAAATCCGCTGGGCCTCTCCTCGGAGAAGAAAAAAGGGAGAGAAAGAGGGGGAGAAAAAGACAGTCGACATCATCCATCCTGGCCTTTTAAGGAAAGCTCCTGTGGAGTCTATGAGGAGCTGGCCCAGTTTCACACACACACGCTTGCTATAATTACTGAAAAAAGATATGCAAAAAAAGATAAAACAAAGTTGATTTGGACAAACTAGCGAATACTAATTCATAAATGCATTAAAAAATGAACTATGTATCTGCACATTTCTGCATGCAAATAACATTTCATACATATTGTCATTCACACAGGAAATGTTTTTGAGTCACATCTGCACTATCTTTTAAAAGTGTCAGATATCTCTAGGAGTTGCACTAAGCTGTGGGCTAGTCGGATGTTCAAGGAAAGCAGACAAGCAATAGCTTCTTACTTTATTAGCATGTTTTACAGATCTACATATTTTAACAGATAAAATGACACATCTCCTTTAAAAACTGTTTAATTTAAAAGAAAAGGCTTCCGTAGACCTCTGCATCATACGTATTTCTTAACTGTTACTAAGTGTAAGAATATTACACATATTCTATTATTCTAAATATTATTATCCATTCTGTTTTTTGTCGTGCATTCATTTCTTGCACAAATAAATAGAGGAACAAGTAGTCCGAGCACATTAAGTACAAACTCATAAACCTGGTGTCACATGACTCAGTGAGTTCATAAGCTGTAACAGTGGTTTAATTTCTGCGAGTTTGTGGGGAGGTCACATGAATCATTATATTTCCACAGGCCACTGCACTGTGGCCCATCAGATAAACAGCCCAGCAATGACTTAACTAAGACCCAACACAAAGGGGTTATGGGAACAAGGTGAGGTAACTACATATTAAAGCCGCCTATTAGGTTTGTTGTTATATGTAAAATCTAAATAACTTTTAGCTATTTAGAACTCTTAGTATAAGCATGTCA